>JACXGI010007416.1:0-37516 GCA_016801175.1 Esox masquinongy
TCAAAAACATGAGGATGGAACCCTTTCAGCTAGAGCTGTTCAGGGGTGTGGTGTTGGGTGTTACGAGGAACCAGTTTGGCGACGCTCTCTTCAGGTATAAGCACGCTCTACTGGACAAGCTGGGCTTAGCCCCTCTGGGCTCGGAGAACTACGACCACGTGAACCCTGCCCTCAGTCATTTCTACCATGTGGAGAGAGAGTTCTCACGCTACGCGAACACTTACACGCTATGCCTAGCTCCAAGACAGTGTGGCAAGAGCTTGATGATGAGGCTGGTGCTAGCCACGGTTCTCCTGCACTTGGACATCAAAGTGATGGTGCAGGCTCAGAATAAACACATGTGCACCACCTTGAGATTGGGGGTGGAGAGCGCAATGGAAGAACTGCAGTAACTGCGGAGAAACCCGTCAACATCTGCGGTAACCCAGAGAACAGGATCTACAGATTCGACCATGGTTACAAGGGATCATCCTTTGCTCACTTCTTGTCTTCGAGTAACGATGTAAGTATAACCTGTACATGTCTCACCCCATTGGTACTGTCTGATATGACAATGGGTCTCTGTTCTATCCTGTCCTCCCCTATCCTTCCCTATCCTCCCCGGGCCCGTCCCGATACGGGTAAGCTGGATGTGATCCCTGGTAAGTCAAGATCACACATCAGACCCATGTAAGTATATCCTGGGCCCTATGATCTGAACAAGGGCTGGCCTTCTTCCAAGGTAGTAAAGAGAGCGTACTACCGAGGGAAATCGTCATAATGAAACGTCCAACCAAGGGACACGATCCACGGAGTGTAAAACATCCCAGGTGTTCTGCACGTTACTATCACGCTGTGTAGTTGCCATTACTCACTACACGGATTGCCACGACCGGGAGCGGTCTGTGATATCTAGGACTGTTTCAGCTTCCACGGGCCCGGGAGATACACTGTCATCGATAATACACCAAAACAGGTATACCTCAGTGAACCCACAATCTATTCCAATATCGTCTTGAAAGATGGAAAATACGTGGCCACTGGCATCAACCCATTCTTTGATACAAACATGCCGGGGCGGCTTGAATGGATGACCGCCACAAACGGAGGCAAGAAAGTGCAACCTGGTGATAAATCCCTTTCTGCCTACGAAGCAATGCAACTGGGGTTACCTCCGAAAAACCAGGTGACCGTAATATCTACATCCAGCGTGGGGGTTCAATCCGACAATGATACGGGCTCCAGATCCGACCGATCACAGTTCGCCTGGTTGGGTGATCCGAGTAACATGGAATACACCGGGACAGGAGACAGACACAGGTGTTCGAGTTGCGGCGTGGATGTCAACAACTTTGTGCCAAGCGACACGTTACTGAATCAACACTCGTATTTCAGCGGAGGACAGTGTCCGTACCTCAAGGGTAATTACACGCCTGATCGTCTGAAGATCGAGATCGGACAAGAGAGATTCCGCAGGGGGTTTATTGCGCATCCATACGTTATCAAGCCCCCGGACGCTTGGAAAAAGTCTGAAGTGGAATTGACGAACTGGGTATATGTGAAACTGGCTATGTGTCAGTGTTGTTACGTGTGGCCGCTTGCCTGGACAGCATGGACCTAATTGTTACAAGAAAATGCAAGAGCTGACATGTAGGCTTGAAGACAGTCTTCGTGACCTGAAGCTGTAACTGTAGGCACTATGTACCGGGACTCAAAACCTTGGGTTTATGTATTCGGACTGTGCATGCATGGGGTTGTTAGCTTTGCGAATGAACAGTTGAATGTTATGACCCATGTGCTACAGTTGTACGTTATATCCCATGTGCCGACCAATAAAAAGATACATCAGACACAGATATTTGTTTGTACTGTGTTTAATACGTACAGAGTCATAAGAACTACTAAGAACATAAAAAAAAAACAATAACAAACACAAAAGGCTTTCTGAAAGTATTAGGGTAACATTCACGGCTTTCCTAGAGAATGTTATGTAATCACGGTCTTTGTGTCATTATATCCAGTCCCGTTGGTGTTGGACATTACTCAACCATCTGTGGAGATTTGAGACCATCTGTCCGATCCAGGGTGAATGTCCGACGGTGTTAATCGTGAGTGTATCCAACCTGGATCGGGTACCACATTGGGTGGACATCCAACCGTTAGTGTCAGAGTGAGATAAATAGTTTCCCAGACTTTACTCGATTGTAGAACGAACGTTCTCATTGGTATCCACACGTTCTGTGTCTCAGGAGACATGGCGTCTAACGTGAACAAGGCACATGGACTGAAACGGAGGCAGGTCACCTCAAGTGGCAACAACTTGTCGTCAAAGCCTCTAGTAAATTGCAACCTTACCCAAGGGCTCCGTGAACACAAGTGGCACATGTGGCACATCGCATTATGCTCTAACCCTGCGAGCAGGAGAGATGTTGCTCGCCTGCATAGTAGCCTCAGAACAAGGGAAGCAACCTGTGTACTTGGACGAGACATAGGTTTCGAACACGATTCTCTGGACGCGATCATAGACCTGAAATCGGTGGCTACCCAGGTTGATTTTGTGGACATGTGTATGTCTTAGGGTATCAAGTGCACAAGCTTTTTAGAGCATTACACACGAAACCCAGAAGGAGAGGAACTGCACCTCGGTTCACAGGTGTGCTCACTCTTTGTCCATACGGTAAGCGAGATGCTCAGCAGGCGGTACGATATCATTCACCACTACCCTCTATACAACCGAGCTCTCGGTCTGTACTACTCCGATAATGTAAGTGTGGACCCTCCCGAGCTGAGAGAGATGATAGCTACAGGGGGGCTGTTGGACCGGAGTGTTGCGGAACACCAGTCTCTCCATGGGATCCCGTTGGTAGGAGTGGATCATATCTCGTTTTCACAGTGGAACTACCCAGGCGACACGGAGGATCAGCGTGACCAGGAGCAGGAACACCAAGAGCGAGATGAAGGAGAGGAACAGCGTGAGGAGGATCGAGAACACCAAGAGCAAGATGAAGGAGAGGAACAGCGTGACCAGGAGCGAGAACACCAAGAGCGAGATGAAGGAGAGGGACCCTCATGGACCCATAACCAGGAAACACTGAATGACCGCATTGTGGAATACGACTCAGTTGAAAAGCGCACGCTGGGTGAACCGAGCGTATGCGAGCCGAGGTGCCCAACATCGCTTTGCCAGAGGGAAGAAATGAGTGACATGTTCACCGCGAACACGTTAAAACTTTCAACAACCTCCCAGGGGCTCTAACAGACAGACCCTGCGCGTTCCCTTACATTTTCACAGTGCACATGAGCAATGATCTGAAATTCGACGACTTGGTGAATTACTGTCTGACACGCCACCGTGAGCCCGTAAGGGGTCTACCGTTACGTGAAACATGGGGCTCTATCAACCCCATACTGCTCATGGAAGACCCCGTAGACCCTGCCACTGGTAAGACAGTGTACAGGTACGCGGTGACGTCGAGAGGACATTTGAGTACCATTCTCGTGAACCGAGATGCGAAGCGGTCACTGTGCTACAACGAAGTGTTTCTACCAGGCAGGCCTGTCAGCCGATTGAACCTGGACGTGGACCTTAAGTGTTGTCAGAAATACAACAAGAAATTCGCAACCGAAGCGCATCGCTCTACCAAGCACCAAGTCTCCAAGGCTTTGACCACGAGTCTAATCCTGGTAATAGTTGAGTCTCTGTTGAGATTTGGGCACAGGTCAATGAGCGAGGTTGAGAGCGACCCGTCTCTCAGAGTACTGGCCAAGGTATTAGGTGAGATTGTATGTCAGGTCTTCCTCTGGCAAGTCGAAGCTGAGTCTGAGGATGCTCTGGTATCTACCGGTAGAACTGTGCAGTTATGAGGGGATAGGAGCGTATGGACCTTTACTCGACGAGATGGAGAAGGTCTCTCTCAACTACGTTTTACTCTCCTACCCGGCCAACGCGGATTTGTGTGGACTCTGCGACCTGGGAGATTCGATGAGAACAGGAGGATGTAACCCCTCCGGGTCTAAGTTTCTGAGGCTCGATTCGGGTCACGCTGAGACTCGGAGATCATCTATCGACAAGGCTCCGTACTCTTTCAGGAAGTCCGTACGATTGCCCAACTATGATAAGGAGGACTCGCGGTTCGAGTACGAAGACACGTTCAACACTCAAGACATAGAAGACCCGGGCTTTGAGGACCCGCTCTCCCTTTCCGGGGGCCTTTCATCTAACCCTATACTGGTAGATGTAACTTCACTGGGGAGCCGTTTCCGAGGAGCATTGACCCCTCTGGGTTCCTCTTGGTCCTTGGTAGTAACCAGGCTCGACCAAGTGCCGAATCGAGCTCTGGAGGAAAGCGAAGCTCGGAGACTAGCGCTGCTCTGGGGTGTCCCTGTGACTATTAGGAAGACTGGAACGGGGCTCTTTTGTGTCCAGGCGAATGAAAATTCTACAACTTACCCTTGTCCTATACATAACAGGGTACACTCCAAGTCCAAACTCGGGGCTGTGGTCTTTGCTACACAAACAAAACTGAAATGTTTTGTACCGTGACAAGTATGTATGTATACCATGGCCTTTGTTGAATAAAAAACACAAATGTGACTAAATGTTTTGTGTCGTGACATGTATGTCTGTATACCATGGACCTAGTTGAATAAAAAAACACAAATGTGACACCTCTGATGGTTATGTCTTTATTTTGAATTGCAACATTATCAGTCACAGTTCACATCAGGTCCTCCGTCGAGTCAATAAGGTAGAGCAAGTATCACACCATACACTACAGTCACGGTGTGCCTCAGGTGTCCTAGGCGAGGGTCGACACAGGCTTCGGGCTTGCCGGGCTAACTCCTTGTCTCTTACAGGACATGTTTTTGTTTGCATGCTTAAATATAGCATTCACAAGACCTGCTGGGTCTGCGTGTAGCTCATCCAAGGTGTGCGAGCGCTTTAGACCAGATGAGTACGCGTCTAGCTCATCCACGGTGCTCGAGCGCTTTCCGAGTCTCACTCGGTTTGTATTCACGTACAAACGCGGTCCTCGTTGAGCTACCTCAACGTGCTTCCCGTTACTCATGCTGCCACAGTTCTTGTTGCACATCATGCCTAGGAATGGGCTGTTGGTCATCAACCGGGTCCTCTTTCTGTACTTGGTTCCGTATTGACAGTAGTCGAATCTAACTACGCGCTTGTCCTTACAGGCCACCCTGAACCCCTCGCTCTTGGCCCGTGTGACACTCTGACACATTTTCTGTCCTTTGCCATGATCCATCATCTTCACAAATACGCTTTGGGGGTGATTTCCAATGTCTTCATTGTGCGAAACCCATCTCTTCCAGAGCATACTAGAATCCAGATTTTCCACAAATTACTGCATGGCAGGGTTGATGGTGTGGAAGTACTCTATGATGTCTATTGTCTTTCTCACCAGAGAGTCGGCAAGCGTCAGGTTCTTGGGTGTCTTTGCTCGAGTCCTGGCTGAGCTGTAGTTTTCACAAGGCGGTCCTGCGAATATAACATTGGGAGCTGACCCTGACCAGTCTGTTGCCGGGTCCCAGTTTCGTATGTCTACCACGATGTCAGCACCGTGGTGATCGTTGATGTCTAACTTTCGCACGCTCCAGCCATCTTCTGCGAAGGGCCTGCAAATACTACCTGTCCCGTCAAAGAGACTCAACAGGGTTTTCTGCCTTAGGCGGCTCATTGTTGCCTGTTGGGCCTGGTTATATATATAATACTTTCTTTCGAATTAACTGATTTGTTAATCGTATGATGTCCAAACGCGATAACGATGACTGCCACGCTGCTTCCCCTGACATATTTAGCAATAACGCTATGGATCTCGGCATGTAGGGCAAGCGAAGTCCTCGAGGGCTCTGGGACACGAGCAATCTAGACAACTGTCGTCCCGATGTAGACTACTGCTCCACAATACACAACCCACCGTTCGCTCTTGTTGAGTGCATGGATAGCGGTGAAGGACTATGCCTGTATCGGTGTCCTTTGGGGAAACCCTCAATGCGCTACAAAGTAACAGCAGGACGAAGATGTGCAGCGGAGTGTCCGCATGGGTATTTCGTAGGGTTGGTCCTAAGCGAAGAGACCTTTCGGCCGCATATTCTCTCATGTCCACAAGGTCAGAGTGTGATACTACCCGGAACATCCTGGCATGACACGGTTTGTGGACATCCCGAGCAGTACAAACTATCGGATCTCCTGACCAATGTACAATCTGCTCAGCTCCTTGATACGCTCAAGACGCTGACTAGAAGCTGGGGACATACCTAGAAGCGTAGTTGTAGACCTGTGCAAAGCGATCACCAGATATGCACATCTGCAGTCATGTATGTTCTACTTAGAGAACATGTTACACGGCAAGCTGTCCACAATGGAATCCTTGTATCACAGCCTGAACAAGCTCTCCACCTACGAAACCGCGAAAAGCCTGTATGACACGGTGGTTAAACCATTTCTTACCGGTAAAGATGTCGAGCCCGAATTGTCCATTCAGTTCCTAGAACAAAATCCCTGGTGGATAGGGGACCAGGACACGCTCGTTATACAGACCAGAGTGACTATTCCCATGGGCATGTCACACAGGTACATACCCAAAGAGCTCAATTGGTACACGGGCAACGGTAAGGGTGAGTGGCTGCTAAGAGCTGATAACACGCACATCACGTATTCCAAGCCATGATACAACATCACCGGAGGCCTCGAGTGGACAACAAGAAAATCGATCGGATTCTTCGTGTACATGTTTGATATCTCGCTGGTGGTGGAAAACTTCCACTGCGGCCAGTTCGACTCTCTTGTCGCCAACGTACACGTGTACGACAAGGATAGGGACGTCATGGTACTGTTACGCAGGGTTCTCGAAATCAATTGCTTGTGGAAAACCAAGCTGCACCCGGTCTGCAATTGCACCCATGCACTGCTACACTACACCAACCCCGAAGGCCTGTGCTCACCGACCTGCATCTCGACCCCGTTCGCGCATCTGTCAAAAGGAATCGAGGGTAGCAATAACGACTGGACGCTTGAAATCACACGCGATGACCCAGACACCTCGACCAAGGGCCAGGGTCGGGTTCTAGACGGAACGGTCCCACCTAAAACCGAACGCTTCTGTCTAGCCACAATGCATGTTTTCGCCCTCTCGCCTGGACCGATACGAGCCACTCCGTCCGCCCCTTTAGACATGAGGCGATGCGATGTTGCACTCGTAGAGTTTAGCGTCTTGATAGAAGAACTTTCTCAGGATTTCGATAAACCGTACTTGTTCATATCCGTGTGATCCCTATCTAAGGGGGGCAATGTGAAAACGCACAGGGTGTACATACCACTAGCGGCTGAGGATACCCTGAACACTGTCATGCTCCAGGGCTGGGGGCGTAAGATCGGTGTGAAGCTCAGCTTTCTACACTCTAGCCGATCCGCGCCCTACCAGGAAGAGCTCGGTGCTGCACTCGACTGGATATTGACCTTGCACACGTGGCATAACAAAGCTCCGCAAGTGGTAGTGATCGATGTTAACATCGGGACCGTAAAGACATCAGACTTTTCCGCGATCAACACCCTGTACGGATCCAAGTTAGAGTTCATCCCCGGTCTGTCAGCAGATATACTTGCAGATGTCACACAGACCAGAGGGTACAATTCAATATACAATCACTGGAAATGTAGTGACAAAGATAGATGTTCTAGATTGAGAACCGTATATGACCAGGATGACAACCTTTTGTACCAGCAAGCCGGAAACAAGAGCATTCTACAGTGCCATGAGACGCAGCTATCCCTAGAGAACTGTATTGTGTGCCGGGATGTAGACGTAATCCTCATCTGCCCGAACAGCCTCCGGGTAGCATACGTAAAGGACAGTCTAGGACGAGTTCTGACCTTTCATTATTACACTCCTCCTCGGTCCCACGAGCGCACACAAGAAAACCGTTTGGCACCTGAGCAGGAGCAAGCCGAGGAAGTGTTACACGAGCTAGGCCTGCTAGTTTTGTCATACGGAGCCTTTCTCAACCTGGATACCATATCTGTGTTCCCTCAGAGCAATACAGCCTGTGAGCAAGTTACACCTGGTTGCTGGACTGTAGGTGAGTACACCACCGAGGATCCTTATGCGATCAGGCTACCCCGAAACGAACTATACCCTGAGAGGACTGGACTGATGGTCTTTGAGGAGCTGTGCAAGAGATCGAACAACCGTGCAGGGATAGTGGTCTCAGTGCCCTCAGCTGACTACATCCCCGGGGCTGGCTGCAAAGGGGTGAGCTTACTAAACAGACATGTCAACACAGATCATTGGGACTCGGATACAAATAGGGTTCATTACTTTATGCAGGAGCTCACAGGAATTATCTCGGATATGGCCAAGTGGGGAGTGTGTAGATACTCCCTGGGATACATTGACTACACTTTTGGTAACCCAGATGGCGCCCCAATGTTCACAGAGCTCTCGCATATAATCAACTCGGCTGCCACCAAGATTCGGACTTTGCATTACCGCTACACGAGGAACTCGACCTTTGGAGACGGAATATACTCGTACGCTCACGTGAACAGAGTGTTCGAACTGGAAGCTGGTATGTTTTTCCAGCTCGTTACTGAAGGGATACCACTGACCAAAAGCTTTCTCTCGGTTCCCGGTATTTCGAACCTGCGACTGAGCTTGTCTTCAGATATGAACGTGGGTGCTCCGTTGTCCACCAGCGAACACATCATCCAGGACGAAATTGAGGAGGCCAGGTTAGTACCGTATGGCGCGCAGGTTGTCGCCCTGAACTACAAGAATACGGTTGCATTCATAGATCAGGATAGGGAGAGGATCTACATACATCTTCCGTCTACATTTGTACGGAGTGGTGGGTTCAGGTTACCTTGCTTTGGTATACAGAGCGAAGAAGACGAGAGTGCTCTAGACGGTTGCCCGGGGCACATCGGCAGGGCTGAGCATCGCGCTAGGGTAGTGGTGCCATTGCCCACCACCAGAGAGTCCAGGCAGTCTGTTCTCCGGAGTATATTGGACTCAAGTCTCTGGCTCAGGACACCAGTGCTTACTAGAGAGGAAGAAGACTGGCGTTCCGGCAAGTCCGTGATGACAAATCGCACCAATCCTCCATTTGCCGAGGTTCAACAGGGTTTGCGTCAATTCTTGATAGTATGCACGTGAGATCAAAAATACTCGAATGTATCAGAGGCTCGAGTTCGTGCATCGAGTTGGCCGACTACGCGGATAACAATTAGCCCCAAGGCGGCACAGGGTACCGGATTACGCTTTCGAGCTTTGTGGAATCGGACGATGAACTCTTGGTTAAGCTGATAATCCATGTCAACCACGGTGCTATACGCATTAGGATTCCTTGCGACCTGAAACCTTTCTCTTTTGGATCGGAGCAGCCTTACCCACATCAGCCCATATCAGGTTACTACACACGCACAGAAGACCCTTTGATCTCAAATGTGAAAAGGTACGTGACACACGTAGGCCGGTTACCACGTGGATCGTGCAACCCCTCGCATTGCTCTATTGCCCAGACACAGAGCGGAGTCTCGCTGTTCACCTACCCTCATCAGAGATGTATTTTCACAAGACAAACGATTGCGTGAGCGTCATGAACGAGTCTCTCAGGGGGCTTAGGGATGTGTTCGCTCAACTGGGTTCATTGGTCAAAGGCAATGAGAATACCACTCAGGTCACTGTGAAACGTTTAGCGTACATCTCGGCTCGCACATCTGCGCTATGTATAAGTGCTGCTGTACTCACTGTACTAATCAACATTACCTTAATCGCAATGCTTTGCGCCATGTGTAACGCGAGTGGATATAGGGAACAACGCTACAGGAAACTGCAATGATAAACACTATTGCAACCCTGCGCGAATCTGTTTATGTGGTACTGGCAGCTCTGGTTCTTATTCTTTACCCAGTGTCCGGTCAAGACCCGCAGAGCACAGGCACCAGTGATCGGGCCACGATCAGAAACGAGAATGTGCAGCTCGGCTCCCCGGATCACCGGGTGATATTACATCCCGGGAGATGGAAGATACGCACGTCCGAGACACACAACGTATACCTCGCGTATCATTTCTTTCTAGGGTTCAACTGGACAGAACTCAAAGTCAACCACCCCGAGTGTTCAGAGGTGACCTGTAGAGGCTTATCTGGCTATCATCAAGAGTGCGATCACTATCGCATTGAACACCGCAACGGTAGAATACAATAGAGCCATGGCTTCGCTCGACGCAGCATTCAATGACCTAGCTGCCCTTATGGACACGCACATCATGAACCAGCGTAGGCCCGTGTACGACTCAGTATCCAAGCTCTTCTCGTACCACGGTGAGGTCTCAGCGTCAGATCCCCAAGTAGTGGATGTGATGCGATACTACAGGACCCTAATTGAGGAAGCTTTGACCAATTTAGTGGAACATTTCCCAAGCACGTTGTCCTACACTCCTTTCAAGGCACTACACAACCAGCTGGTCTCTCAGTCTAACCCTAGCAGTAAGTTCCACGAGTTACTGGACACGTGGAAGATCGGGGCATTCAAGTTGGCCGTACAGCTCAACGGTGTAACCTTTGCCTTCCAGGGAGCGCACCAGCACTTACTATCATGTGCGCAGGGTGTAATGAGATCGGATATGACTGGGTGTGAACCAGACTTCATACATCAAGAAAGTGCACTCCGAAACAGCAGCTCGATCGCAGGGGGCTGCATGGCTCGAGTGTGAACGCATGCTAGGCTATACCCGCTTCATGGCCGCTGTGTCAGTCACCCTATCCGCGCTGACCTGCCCTTTATTGATTGCTTTAATCATAAAACTCAGGTGTAGCTCAAAGAACCAAGCTGTATCTGCACGGATGCTGGGGAGCATCAGAGAGAATTGCACACTGAGTCCTGGGTCCCCGGTTTGCACTGTGGCAACCAGAAAACAACCAAGGTTGATACAATTTCAGCTCGATGACAGACAAAGGTATCCGATGTGGCAGTGTGGGAAGATGTCTATTGCCAGATTCTGCATATTAAGTGTATGCAGTATCCATATAATGTTGTAGTATTACTTTCGACAGGTCATGGGGCCCTCAACTACACCAGTGAGCTATCTACTTGTTACAATATCAACTGTCACCCTCTTCTATGCAGAGGGTCAGTTGCCAGACCCGTCAACTCCGGAACTCCCCGTGTCTGTGTATATGACCATTAAGACTCGTAGTGCAACATCCACAGGCGCGATCGCCGGACCTGAAAATGTTGTCGCTACAGCCCCGAGCGTGGATGGCACCACAGAGTCTCCTTCCATAGAGCACTGGTCTACCAAGCAGACGCGGAGCCCAGAGAATCCGAGCGACTTAACTACCAGTGTTCATTTCACAGACACGATCCCCGTGTCTAATGATGGTACAACTATCACAACAGACCGGCCCGTGGATGCGAGCACTGAGCCTCCTACCAAAGCCTATACACAGTATCCTTCTACAACGGAGATTACAGCGCCTACTTCCCTCGTTGTTACACCTCTCACACTGGTATGTCCAAACACGAATCCCGACCGCTTTCTCTCAACTATCTGGTTTCTGCAAACAGGGAGAGAAATGATCGGGTTGTATCGCATCAACCAAAAAGGCCTAGTCTTCAGATACAAGGACTGGTACAATACACTCTCTGGGACAAACATGACGCACAACGTAACTGACACCAAAGCGCTAACGATCCACCTGGACACATGCGCCCACACTGCAACCTACCAGTGTAAGAGATCGGCTAAGGTGGGATACATGAACGAAGTTTACAGTTTCTCCGTGGCCAACTGCACTGTGTTTAGGACAATAGACCTACGGCCCAATACGAAGGCTGCGTATCCTGGAAACACATCACCAGGCATGAGATCCTCAAGTCTCATGCTTGCTATGGGACTCCGATTCATCTCTATCTATTAACGTTACTTGTGTAAGTACCTTGTTCAGCGCAGCAGTTATCAACCCTACATCCACGCTTGTTTAGTAAATCGTGTCATAGATTCAGTAAAGTTCACACACGATGTTGTCCGCTACACCTAATACCAGCAGGACCAAAGCCTCTGGTAAGGTTACGAGCACACCAACGAAACCAGCACCTTTGATCCCGGAGCATAAGAAATATGTCTACAGGCCCTCTCCAATGAACAAGTTTGTGCAGAACATCGTAACAAGTGCACATGCCAGGAAAGTGAATATCGAGGTTCCTGAAACCCCGTACGAAACTGGTTCATATCAAACTGGTTCATACCCTGTGCTCCGCTTTAAAGTTACACGCCTGGAGCCCCGAGTGTGAGAAAGCGTTGGTTGAGGGCCTCCCCCTGCGAGAGCACCACAAAGCCTTCCTATCACACAACATGTTTCTTACCATGATCGGTGCTGTGGTCGCAAGAGCCCTAGAGCAAGCGACTAGGGGTTGTGAAAAGACTCTGGACCTGATGTGCGACCGGTACTATGTGAGGAATATCGCGTGTCACGACTCTAGCAAGACCAGTACAACCGAATCAGCTGCATACGCGGGTATAATGGCCGTACACATCGAGAAAGAGGCCCTGGCCACGAACGAGAAGAAACTGCACCAGCTCAACAAATACTACGGGGCTAAACACACCGAAGAGGACGTAAAGACCTGCTCACTGAATAAGCTGTACAGTGACACCGAAGACCTCACGACAACCATGGCCAACTTTGGTTTCAAGCACCATTATGAGACTAACCCCCATCACCCAGAGCACTTCCTCTGGGGTGAAATGGACGACATCCACCTTGTTGAAGCAATCGTGGATGGTTTGGCCTGTATATTCGAAAGAAACAAGAATCACAGAGATGTGCACTCATGGCTGAAGATGTACTACGTAGACAGGTTTAAGGGCAGCAATAAGGACCTGGCCCAGACCATCATAGAGGCTCTCAAGCTCTATATAACGGACTCGGATTATAAGATCCTACAGATGTTCCGGATGTCTATCTCCACTCTCATTGGAGAATCTATCCCGTGGTCGCGTGTGGTGATGACAGAATGCTGCAATCGCAAGACTGCCCAAGAAAGCCATGTGTCTGAGCGTGATTTCGCATCATGCAAGACTGGCCAAGAAAGCCATGTGTCTGAGCGTGATTTCGCATCATGTTTTTCAATGAAAAAATAACTCAAAAGGTCGATGTGTGATTATCATATCTGTGTGTGAAATATTGTGTCCATGTATTAAGTAGCTATCTATTGCTGTGTACCACGAGTCAATCAATGTTTAAATGTGGATCAAAGTGTAACCGTAACATGCCAACGTTCAGTCTTGTTATTCCCATACCACAAAATATCATATAGTAGATCTAACGGGGGGAGTGATAGCCAGAAAGACCTTTACGTATTTTTGTGATGTTAGTTCGTATATATTGTTTTTCATACATTGTTTGTGATCCATTGCTAATAAAATGAATACATTTTTCTCTTATTATATACATATCTGCCTGTGTGTCTTTCCTATAGTCCATACAGTGCCCTCGCTACCAACTTACTGGGTTCTAACAGGCTGTACACTGTAGAGTCAAGATGATGGCTATAGGTTTCTCACTTAGGAGATGAATACGCTGACACCCTTTGCTGGGGTGGTAGTGCAGGTGGACCTTTATAATACACAGCAAACATTGTAATTTCCAAGTCCTGATTATCCTCTCTCATACGTGCCTGAGCATATCCTACAGCAACTAGGGCCGCGAAGAGCAGTGTCGGATGACCGGTCCGTGGTCAGCTAGGAGACGTACAATGTGATGAACTACAGTAGTGTTAAGGGTGGTTATGAACAGGTGTTTACACTCATCATAAAGAATCTTGAGACAGTGCCATGGACACCCCTTATCAAGATACTCTTCAGGGGCTTCCCCCTCCTATAACTGTAACAACTCGGCCCCCGATCCAGTCCAGGAGGAAACAGCAATTGGTCGCCAAAAAGTTGTTCGAGCACGAGGAGGACTGCTCTCCGTTGCCACTCTCAGATTCTAAAGTTTTCAAATTCTCCAAATTGGACTTCGGTATGCCTAAGATGGGTAAGGTTGAACTGGAGCGAGCCTTGATCGACCAATTGTATCTGCACAGTACCCACACTGCAAACTCCACTGGGATAGACCACCCTAACCCTGAGGAGCTAACCAGAGATGCTGTCACAGACTATCAGAACCATCGACTTGCTGCCGTTAGCTCGTTTGTCAACATAATACCGGCCGGGTTGGTGGGCACGAAGAACCACCACTCTGTCTTTATGCCGGCTGTGAATATCATGGACAGATACATAACAACTTGCTCGGACCTCGGTGAGGACCTGCATAAGCTGTTTACGAACATGGGTAATATTCGAGCTGCGTGTCTGTTGCTCTCCATCAAGATGCATACCGTGTTCCAGGCACTTGATCTAGAGCAGTTGAGCAAACTCAACAGATGGGTAAACAAGGCATTGGTTATAGACCCGTCCAGTGGAACAGGTAACTCCCGGTTTAATGTGTCCATCCCGTCAGATGTACAGGGGATACAGGAGGCTGAGATGCGGATCATTAGCAGGTTACGAGGGTCCATGTTCCCCGCCAACACTGAAAATTTGATCAGTGTACTATGCAAGTATCTAATCCTGGAACACCTCGAAGAGCAAACCTTGCGGTCTCCGGAACCGAAGGATATTCTGAATCAACGTGTCACGTTGATAGCTGCAAAAGTGTTTTCTAAAACTGCACTGGACATCAAGTTGTTACGCTTCACCAGCTGGAAGTGCATCGCTGCGTGCTGCATGCTTGGGGTGATCGAGGTGTGTGTTACGGATCCTAAAGAGAGAATCCATCTTGAAGAGATTTTGATCTCGCTCTTGGAAAAGCTGAGACCTAGTGAATTTAACCAGGAGGAGCTGATTGACCTTTATAATATGTTGACCCAGGGCTGTGTGGTCTGCAACAGTGTGTTTATCAACCGTGATGTGCCCAAATCTCTACATAAGATATCATCTATGTCATGCTCTGAGTGTAGGAAGACCTTTGTTCACAGGGGAAAGAACGTGCACACCGTGACCGTGGGTACAAGCGAACAAGTGCCGCCAAAAAAAGTCACTCAGTACTCTGTCTAGTGTACCATGTGCCCTATACTGTATACTTTATACTGTGGCTATTAACCCGATGTACCCAATGATTATATTTGTGTGTCCACCCCTTACATGTCAACCATTTGTATATTCTTGTGAAATAAACATGTGATATACCACACCGGGTGTCAGTGTGTGAATGCCACGTTTCGTTATTCAGCCAAGTACAATGCATGCATACACAGATACACAAAGAAACTCTAACAACGAGAGGCCAAGCCCACCGCAATCAGTGTCTTTGCTTCGGGAATGGGAGCTGCTCAAATGGTCAAGCTATAAATGTTTCACTTGGGGTAGCAACCATGTCTGGTACACAAGTCCGGTTGCTGTACATAGATGAGATAGATAGATAAGACCCAGTAACGTTAGCCACTGTAATAACCAGAATGTCCTGTACGTACACGTAGCTTCAGGAAGTTGTACATCTCAGATGTGTACCTCCGTTCTCACACTCCTCGAAGACAGTTTAGCTCTCAATGATAGGATGTGTGCTCTTAGGTTGGAAGGTTCACTTTCAATGGGTGGATGGGTGTTCTCTGGTTGTGAGAATGATAGGATGGGCGCTCAACGGTCGGACGGTTTGCTCTCTGGGTGTGAGAATGATAGTATGGGAGCTCAAGGGTCAGACGGTTTGCTCTCTGGGTGTGAGAATGATAGGATGAGAGCTCAACGGTCGAACGCTTTGCTCTCTGGGTGTGAGAATGATAGGATGGGAGCTCGACGGTCGGACGGTTTGCTCTCTGGGTGTGAGAACGATAGGATGGGAGCTCAACGGTCGGACGGTTTGCTCTCTGGGTGTGAGAATGATAGGATGAGAGCTCGAAGGTTGGACGGTTCGCTCTTAATGACATGATGTGTGCTCTTAGAATGGATGCCCCGGTAAGCTGTCGGATGTTACAATCGAGATCCTTAGATCCGAACATCCGCGTGTATAAAGGAAATGTGGAGTATCACTTCCAGAACATACACCAATATCCAGGGCTAAGCCCGCATAGTGTACAAAAAAACCAGTAGCTCTACCAGAAAGACATTTGAGAAATGGGGCCACCCGCAGCGCCAGGCTCTGCAGTAGTACTGACTCTGTTTCTAGCCCTATGGTCTACGGGACTTGGCCAAAGTCAAGATACGTTATACTTCACTACTTGGACAGGCAACGGGGAGAATCTGATGCCCCACATGGACGCGATCAAGGAACTGGCCAATTTCTTTCATAAGAACAGATTGGTCTTGGACGCTGGGACTATGGAACACCTGAAAAGTACAGGTGTTGTGGAAGACAGTAGAGTTGTCATGGATCTTGACACGGATGTGTTCAGTAAAGCCAAAGCGAGGATGACAAGGGTTAAAGGCCCCAGAATGGCCAAAACAGTGAATTACGTGTACGACAATTTACAGAGAATGTATGCTGATTTGAGAGGCAACAAATTCTACGCTTCGGCATCCGACATCCTGCGCTATGTGGCTTTCACGGCCTATTCCGACCAAGCTGATCAGTTGGTGTATCACGACGCTGATGTTCGTTTCAAACCCATACACCCGGACCATCAAACAGACCTTGGGTCCAGAGCGGAAATGCGGGTGGCCATGATAACCTCGACCAAGCGCAAAGATCAATCCCTAGCTGGTCAGCTGTCTTTTGTGGAACCGACTTACTTTTACGAACGCACACCATACGGGTACCCAGAATTCACCCAGTTCAATTCCGATCTTCATGCGGACATCCGCTGCGACCCAGGCTGCGCTCGAAATCGGAGTGTTGCAGTTTGGGACGCTAACTGGAAGCCAGAGGGCGATGGTTGAGAAGGTAGTAGGGGAGATAAAATCGAAAATGACTTTACACGACGCTATTCGGACACCTCACCCTACCGAGACTAGGTTTGTGGTACCTCCTGAAACCTCTAAGTTGCTCCATAGAAAAGACTACCCCTTATGGCCTGAGTACACTCTGGAGATGCTGAAAGGTGCCTATGTGGTCGCTGTAGGCCTGAACCCTTTGGACGTTCTACTCGAACGAAAAATGTATGCTAAGTATGCAGCTGCCGAGCCACACTCGTCTTCATATAGAAACAAACACGGTGTGTTGGTACATCCACTCCAAATCTGTATTGTATGTCGCACCCTTACAATTAAAGGTGACATGGAGACCAGGAACACGTTCCTCGCCGAATCTGCGCTCAACCCACCTGATGTGGGAGCCGTGTCTCGGCAAGACACTCGAAATTGGTATGGAGATTCAAAGGGTGTATATCTGGACATGCCTGTATACACACTAAAAGAAGAGGCTCGATACACCTCTCGAAAATGTTCCTAGTGTTGACCATGACCTCGCGGGCAATAATGCCCCCGCTGCCGAAGAGACCCTCCCTGCGGCTGAAGAGACACTCGCTCTGAGCATGGGGAATGTTCCTGACTTAAACACAGTCATGTTTGGTTTGCCGAGAACGTCACACTGTCGACCCAGAGATGGAGCCCGAAGCTTTCGAGAAAAGCATAGCGTCTTGCAGACTCGAGAGTAAGCATAGACGCAGGGCTGCTCCACACTGTTCCCTGTATGAGGAGGAGAACTTCTCCACCAGACAAGATGGAGATGAAAAAGATGAAATTTACAAGAGAGCACAGATTTCTGAGGATGATAGTGGAATCCTCTGTCAACGCAAAGAATGTCATGACCCGATTTTTCAAACCGTGAACGGCTTCATGGCTCACAAATTGGCTCAGTTCGCAAAGACCAAGGCCTTAGCTGAAACGTTAGAGCTAGTTGCAAACAACCCGATCGTGAACATCGTCGGCACAGCAGCTAACATATTCTTCTTTGCTCAGAACGTGCGGAACGTGGCTGAGGGACATCATAGTCCTGCCGATTACTACTGGTTGACAAGATCCTCTATGCAGATGTTGTCCCTGGTGTTTGACAGTCTGAACCCTGTGATGTTACCCATGGTCTCCGTGGATGTTTTAGTGACCCTCATAACACAGGGGGAATACGCGGCTCACGTGGTAAGGTCAGTTGCCAACAAACTGCCTCTTAGCACTAAAGATATGTGGACATTGGGAGCGTCTAGTTTTTTCGGGGCTACATCGTGGTTGGAGTACTATAATAATGTGGCCGAGTTGGAGCGTGTCAATAGCGGACTTGCTAACTCTCTTATGAAAGCATTGCGCGCTGTAAACGTGGTAGTTGGTTTCCCTGTATCTACAGTGATCAACGAGTGGCATAATCGGTACGGTGAACAATGTGTAGAGAGGTCAGTCGAAGTGTGGCCCGCAATGCTGAACACCGATCTCGAACCATCTACGGTCAAATTCGTGATGGAACACAGCGTGCCTCTGAAGGAGGTCTACATCGGGAACATTGAGACTCAGCAGCTGTTTTATGAATTGGCTCGTAGAAACTGTTTAGAATTGAACCGAGCTGGGTTTCACAAGTTCATGGAGGCCCTGTCTCAAAACGTGGGTGCATTGCCCACAAACAATGAATGTATTTTCTATGATTCTAGTATACCAAGCGCTACAAACCCCTGTGGTAACATGGACAAATACATTGATGATGGGGTTGAGAGAAAGAGGTTTATACCAGTAACCACAGAGCTCGGTGATCCGCTCATGGAACCACAACTTCGGGCTGTGACTGTTAAGGCGTTGTACGCCAAGATGCTTTCACGGCCTCTCGGATGGATGAAAGAGTCCCGGAAGTGTTCAAATTTCTTTATTGTCAACAACAAGCGTCCGCGCTTCCTCACAACCAGAGTCCCAAACTCCAACATATTCAAGACCCCTAAATATAGTTCCCTCAGACAGTGTATCACTCGAAGGTATATCGGTACAGACAAAGGTGAGACCGTAGACCCATATGTGTTTAGGAAACCTGGTCCTGTAAGCAAAGACATAGTACTGTACGCAAATGCTCCTATTGTGAAGATACCTAAACCCAGACAGGCCGAAGATATAAGTCACTATGTCAAGATGTTGGTGGCTATGGCTGACATGCCTGCGATCATTATAGTCGACGGTGCAGGTGTTTATCAAGGTGCTACAAAGGCCAACAACATTTTCACTGTATCCGAAACACACTAAAGCTATAACAACCAGTGGCACGGGGGTCGATACCGTGATAATTGGAAGTCCAAAGAAGCATCTGTGGATAGCTATGATGCGAAATGACACGAAAAATAAGATCATAGGCCATGATCTAACACTCCGTCCCAGATCCATAGAGAGCATCAAGGCTACCGAATCCTCAGCCAATGTGGTGTTGGAGCAAAGAATGGACCTCCACGTAGGTGTCAAGTCTCACGTAGTCCTGGACAAGGGGAGTCTACGAGTCTACGAGTCTCGTCCCCGCACGTGGCTACAAACCGGGAAAGCATGATACCCTCACGGTGAGAACGCTGTACAAGGACTGAAAATACTGTATGAACCACATGTTCTCGAGCACTCAGGCCATCCTCAGAGACCTGCTTGCGTGCAAAGCAGCTGAACTCATCGCCTCCAAGATGGGAGCGGGGTTCTTCCCTTGGAGCAGTCTCATCAAATCCTCAAAGAACAAGCGCTTTAGTCAACAAACACTGGATCGCTTCAAAGTAAGCAACTCCAGCGTAAAAACCACCTACGTGGAAATTGTAAAGACGTGGCTACAGCAGATCACAGGACTGTCCATAAAGCCCGTAGAGTGCAACGAGAATCACAAGTGTAACTCTTGCGAAGCTGCTTTTTACAGATACCCATTGAACCTCCAGGCCGAGAGAGGATGTATCACTGCGATGTTCAGAGGCTCGCTCATGTGCGAGGCCAAGCGCCCCGGATCCAGCAAAGCCTCGGAAAAAGATAAGGAGTATGATTGCGAACACGGATCCGAAAATGACAGTGATGACAACTCGGATGAAAATCACGGACAGCACCAGGAAATCGATCTCGAGTCCTCTTCGCACACGGAGCTCATCTCCCACCCCTACCAGCCTTTAAACAAATGTTATGCCAACTCTAGGGTGTTGATAGCTCACTACGCTGATCGTACCTTGGTCAACCATTCCGGGAAGCTTGTGGCTCACTGCATCATAGACTACTGCTTGCCCCGCTACATGTACAGCTCTGCTCTGGGCACCCATAGCCTGGATGACTGCAAAGAGCACCTGGTCACCTCAGTCACCTCTGTCAGACAGAGGTTGAAGAAGGCAACTGCGATGTTCAACACCGTAATGAAAAACTGCCCCGAACACATGATACCAGCATGCGGGGCTCGGGAGTTGGAGCACCTAAGGATAAACAGGGAGACTGTGGCTCGTCTTCCAGGTGAGAAACTCGAGGCCTGCATCAAGGTGATCACCGAGGACATGTCCCTAAAGTTGTGATCTCTACAGGAACCTAAGCTCTTTTCTTGGGAAAATGCTCACCGACGCAATGTCTGAAAGCATAGTGTCCCTCGGAACAGAGGATTCTTTCCCCAGCTCGGACACTTCCATCTCGCTTTCGGTGCCAACTGTCATGCTGACAGACGCGGGGATCGCTTCCTCAACTGGTAGACTTTCCATAACGAGAAGCGAGCTGTGTGAGAGGACTCTAGTAGACCTGTCCGGTCTTCTGTACCAGACCGTACTCATGTTGCAGATACACACTCCAGAGGCGTTCAGCTCAGCGGCCGCGATGTACCCTGAGTCTGTTCTTTGCATCATGCCCTACTCTTGCTCCGACACAAGCCTCATCCGAACGTGGCTCGAGACCTTTAGGGAGAAGAAGTGGCTCAACCCGATCCGAGCCAAGCTCGGCAAGAGGAAGCATCCGACAGCTGACTGCAGGGAGGTAACGTACTATTGCACAGGCTGTAAAAACTTCTACAGGGACCTGTTCACAAACAATGTTCCGGCCCACAGGCTTCTCCAGTGCGTTTATGGGCAAGACAAAAGGAGAAAGATAGGACAGTGTGTTAACGAGAAACGGTGGCTTTCCTGACCTTTGCTTGGGTCCGTTCCCATCAACATACCCATAAGTCGCCATTCGACAAAAAAAATCCTTGTATATACGCTTCCGTACACACGCATCGTGTAAACCCCTTTCAATATGTCTCTTACCCTCACCCAGCTTACTACACTCGGTTGAAGATGTCTTTCAGTCAGAAGGAGTATGTTTTCTCCCACACCATGACTAGGGTCAGTGAAGCACATCAGCCTGTGGTGTTCAAAATCGACTTGAGTGGTCTCATAGCCTTCGGGGAGTACAGCCCTATGTTCGTGATTGACAACATGAGCGTTACCGCGTATAAGCAAGGCACCTTGGAAAAGATTCCAGTCAAGTTCACCGTTGTAAACGACAACAAAAAAAAGGGTCCTCACGAGCGATCCTTGTAAGCTTTCATCGGAGTGGCAATTGGACATCAACCGCGGCTCCTCCGTGAAGATAGCGGGCACCGAAACTGTACCTTTCACCCGCACCTTAGCTGTGTACGATGAAGAAAATAAGCAAGCTCTCGTCAATGTCTTGGCGTTCATGATGTCCAACAGCCTCTGGGCCTCGGACAGAGCGACAGGAGCTTTCGATGTCCTTACCGGGTCTACCAGAGGCGAGTTTGAATTCACGTGCCACCTGTGTTCCCAGATCCGCGTTGCTCGCGGTATGAAAGAAGCTGGTGGACTTAACTCATTCTCCTTCCCTACGTGTACGGACAGCTACATGTGCATTCCCTCCCAACAACTCAACGCTGACAAGGACTATCACGGTCTCAGAAATCTCCTTACTCTCTTGCGATGTGCTTCTCTCGACAAGCTCGAGGTTGTAAAACAGATCACTCAGGAGATGGCCACGAACAGATCATTTCAAGACATCAACTGCTCATCTTTCCCTACTAGACACAGGTACACGGGAAACATTGTACTCCCATACGCGGTGATGAAATACATCACCTCACTATACCAAACCATGAGCGAGTACACAGACAACTTCGCCATAGTAGACGAAAAGACTCCCCATGTTAAACTCTTAATCGAGAGCCCCTCGGAGAACATAGGTGAAATCACCGGGCACATGACCCTAACTATAATCTACGGATCACATCTCTCTGTCATGTTCTGCAAACTGAGCAATGACTTACAGACAGCGGACGGGTATGAGGATCAAAAATTCGAATGTCTTGCCAACATCACACAGTTGGCGAAGGATGTGGTGATCAGGAGGACACAGTTTATGTGGAATAATCATATAACCTTAAGAGAATGGTATAATTTCTACTATGAGTGAAATGATAGTGTACTGTATTTGAATGAAGACAAAAACATTTCTGAAACAAATGGACAATCATTATTTTTATTCATGACATGTCATAAACAAGGGATACAAAAAACAAGTGTACACTTCAATTACACCTAAATGGGCTTGCGTTGATATACACATTGCGAGCGCTGGGGATGACTGTGGTCATGGCCAGTTATTTTGCACATACGGGCTCGCCTGTAGGAAGTGTTTGAGATGTGGTGGTATTTCAATCTCCATGTCATTCTCCTTGGTCTCCATCCTGTGCCTGCAGAGCTCTTGCGTTGTAGGAAAGGGTCTGGTCACAAAGGTTACCTTTATGACCGTGGTAATGTGGCGCAGCAAATCTATGATGGTGGGGAAGTTTATACTGTTCCTAGCTCTGAGGTTAAACCCAGACCCATCAAATGTCACCATGTACTTCTTTCCTTTTTGCGGTTATAATATCGAAAAGGTAGCCCACTTTGTCTTCATCCATATAATGCATTGTGGCTACAGGGTTGTTGTGAAACGGCAACTTCTTTTCAAGATCCTCGATAGTATATGTAAACTGTGTATATCCTTTGCGTGCTGCGTTGCTCTAATACACAGATGCTTTCATTTCTATCTATTGGTCTTGCGTGCAGCTGGTTTCACCTAGATCTAAGACAAGGCCGGTTCACATAAAGGACATTGCTCATGGCGTGGATATGGGCTAGTACCGCTGTTAGCTTGGAGAAACCCACACCTGTCCCAACCGTAAACCCAGCATTATCAAAAGACACAATCCACCTCTTCCCAGTCCCAGTCACAATTTCAAACAGGTATCCTACAGTCCTGTTATCCATATTATGCATTACTGCCGCTGTGTTGGTGTTCAGGTTGGCTTTCTTTCGTAAATGCTGTATCACTTCATGGTAATGGGAAGAGTTTTCGAAACCTCTGCATGAAGCCCCCCACCATGCGTTTTTCAGCAACTTTATCATGCGCTATATCTCCTGCGCTATATGTGTCACAGGAAATTACTCTGTATTAGCTGGGATTGTCCTTGGTCTAGTCCGCAAATGTGTTCTGTTTTGCAATTCACATCGAACCAACTGTTTTATTATGTCAATAGGACTTAAGAAGTCACCATGTACCACCTCGGTACACATGTATAATCCTTCACGGGTGAGCACATGAAATGTCATCATGGTGACCGGTGTCTTTACAGTAATCGAACACACTCCACCGGGCATGTCGCCCAAGTGTGCTGAAACGACAACAGAGACAGCACTATACCTACTGTTCGATGCATTCAAGAAAGACCTAATCTGTTTTTCTGGCACCGAGCCCCACCAGCGGTGATCAAGCCAGTCTAAAAAGGATTGCCACGATCTGTTCAATGCCGACCAATTAAGTTCGCATTGCGTTTCGTCTTCCGTAATGGCGCTCCCCTGTTTGTGCCCATCGTGCTCCAGATAGTAACCGTGATCACTATGGTGCATCCAGATAATGCTATGGGTGGAACGAGTTTCGGGTCCGTGGTCCCAGATATCCTCTGATCTATCACTCGGGGTCTCACGTTCATACTCATCGTCCTCACACATAAGGCAATGATCGGAACTAGGTTCGGGTTCACAGTCCCTGATATCCTCGGAATCGTCGCTCAGGGTCTCACGTTCGTGTTCATCGTGCTCCTGAGAGTAAGCTTGATCATCCTCCCCGATATCCTCTGCATTGTAGCTCAGGGTCTCACGTTCGTGTCCATCGTGCTCCTGAGAGTAAGCTTGATCACTATGGTGCATCCAGGCTAGGCTATGGTTGGAACGAGTCTCAGGTTCGCGGTCCTCTGTATCTTCTGAATCGTCGCTCAGGGTCTCACGTTCGTGTCCATCATGCTCCTGAGAGTAAGCTTGATCACTATGGTGCATCCAGGCTAGGCTATGGTTGGAACGAGTTTCGGGTTCGCGGTCCTCGATATCTTCTGAATCGTCGCTCTGGCTCTCGCGTCCGTGCTCATCGTGCTCCCACACGAGGCTATGGTTTGAACGAGTCTCGGGTTCGTGGTCATAGTTATCCTCACATTCGTCCCTAGGAGTCTCCTGTTCGCGCGCCTGCCAGTAAGCATGATCATCCTCATGCATCCGATCGGTGTCATCACCGGAACCTGTCAAAACACTCTGGGACACCGAGTGTTGCAAAGCTGAAGCCCTGTTCGTCCCTGGTGTACCACTATTCCCACTCGCGGCCGCTTGGCAGTAACCGTAACAAGACGTCATCAGAGGCTTCTTGACACAAACAACTATCTCAAAATGACCCCCGCGATTCTGTAGATAAATCCCTTGATCAAACACTTGTGAAGGGTCAGAGTATTGAAGCCAACGATTGGTGTGGTATGTGTATATGCTAACACCCAAACAATCAGTCGCAGCTTGGATTTCCACTTCGGTGGCCCAAGTTCCTAGATCACGTATTATGGATTTGCTAATATATTCTGCTACTGAAGGGTACCCACTTTGCAGAATGCTACTATATTTGGCCTCTTCGTTTTCTAGTTGCTTCACCACACAATCTCTGATTCGTCCATGATATTCATCTGTACCAGACACCGCTTCACTGACTGCTCTGAAGAAACAATTCCCATCACCTTTTATTTTCCCTTTCGGGCAAGGAACCCCTAACTCATCACAATTAGGTCTATAACGTGTAGACTGTTTCTTGCACTGTATCTGGAGCCAGGTGCACAGCGACAGAGCCACTGTACCTCGAATAGGGTTGAACATCATGTCGTCACCTGTGTTATCACTAACAAACTCAATGTCCGAGCCATCACTACTTTCATTCCCTGTACTCTGGTTATATACGCTGGATGTGTCACGGTATGGTAATGTAAGGTGTGCCATCATCCCCTTTATTCCCAGCATTTAGGTGCCTGTGATATTGTTATTGTACAATAATTAATATATCATTGAATGAGTACGTGTTGAGTTTGAAACACCCAAACACCCTAATGAAAGTGAAATAAAACAGAATGCTGTGGGACACCAAAACAGTATCATAACTACAGTAGATACAATTTAATAGGTGTTTATTGTATACAGCGCACACAAACCGAAAGGTGACACATCACACATGGAAACGGTATACAGGAGCAGCAGCAAAAGCCTTTAGTTGCGTAAGTGTAACAAGCGGTACACATCGAAGAAAAAATCCAGTTCCGGATGACATGTTGGTCTGCTTGGGTATCCCTAGCTGTCACAATCAAAGAATCTCCGCTTGCCATCCATAGTGATATAGCTGCAGACCGTGACACTGTCAGGGTAGAGATGGACATATCTCATCTCACTGTCACGGAACACGGGAAACCCTGTGCAGAACAGTATGCCTCTTGATGACGCTTCATCCTCAGGAGTAGTGATGTACAAGGTACACGGAACACCTACAAAGTCCACCGCTGCCTGGGCCGCCATAGGTGTCTTGGACTTAAAGTATCCGCGAATGGTAGTGTATGGAGAAGGGCACTCATTTAGGTCCACGCTATGGCAGAGACACAATTGCCCTGGGTCTGACCCCTCGGATGGAGGGCACAGCCAAATGTGCACATAGTCACAAGTCAGGTTGTTAAACCTCTCTGCCAACGTTTCCATATCAGACTGACTGTATGCGTCTATGAGCATACGCCACTTCGTGGAGCGATGGCTTGGATGAAATGCCCCAACTATCTTGCTGTATTTTCTCCCACCTTGCACGTGTTCCTTGTCAGCTAGTGAAGTAATTTGCATTGTGACAATCTCATACTGAGCTCTCTCTGTAAAACCATCGGTACACATTGTTGTCCTGTGAACGGGGATCTGTGGGTACCGGTGTGGGGCTCCTCTGGCTCGAGGGAGTTGGTTTTAAAACGCCCCCCCCCCCCTTAGCGGTCACGCCCCCTTTTACCAGTGTGTTGTTTAGCATCTCCGTTCGTGTCCCACCCTTAACCCTTGTGTGGCCTTAGAATTCTGCACACCCCCCCAGAGTCCTGCGGGTCAGATGGTCCCTTCCTGTGTACACCCACAACTCCATCATGTCAGAAAGACCCTAGGGCAAGGGCGCGTGGGGGCTACCGGTGGGTCAGGGAGACCCGATGGCTAAGGGAAGGCGCGGGCTAATGGTGGGTCACGGAGACCCTAGCGCAAGGGCACGGTGCGGGCTAACGGTGGCTCGCTCCGACCCAAAGACACTCTCACCTAACCGTGGAGCGGGACACACACCCCGCGACCCACGGGTCAGATCGTCCCTTCTTCTGCAAAACCCCAATCGGCACAAGTGGGACAGTACGCGTGTGCACAGCCTCTGCAGACGTATTTCTTACACCTTCTGCACACCGTGTGGGTTTTACTGTCCTTCTTGGGCGGGCAGATCTGGCACATCTTCCTCTTACTGGCAGAGGGCGAGGCAGGGGCCTGAGCCGGGGCTTTGGGGCCCTCGGGGTGATCACGTGCTCTCGCGCTCTGCACTGCTTTCACAAGCGCTGCGGACGCGTGTGTTCGCGGGATACGCTCCCTTCTTTCGATGAGCGGCGTGACCAGCGCCTTTCCCAGCTGCTCAAGGAACACCCTCCTCTTGTTCCGCTTACGGGTCATCCAGCCGGGGTTGAGCTCCCTCCATATCACGAAGGCGTTGTACGCGGAAACGTCGATGATGTTGTGGAAGACCACCAGGGGCCAGCGGGCCGTCATCCTTCTACAGCTGTACATCCCAACCACCTTGTCTAGGTTGTCCACACCTCCTTTGTTGCAGTTGTAGTCCAGGATGATCGCGGGTTTCCTGTCCTGGCGCTCGCTGACGTCCGCGTCCGTGTGCAGCGTGCTCAGCAGTACCACGTTCTTGGTTTTCTTGGGCATGTAGGACACCAGAGTCGCGCTCGGCGTGAAGGCGAACCTGGACGAGAAGACCTCTCTGCCCTTGGTCGCGAGCAGCGTGGTCGGGAGCTCGGGCTTGTTCTTGCGAACCGTGCCCACCATCGTGATCTCCCTGGCCAGGAGCTCCCGTCCGAGTTCGTAGGAGGTGAAGAAATTGTCGCACATAACGTTGTGCCCCCTGAGCCCCTCGGTCACATCGAGCACTACCCGCATGCCCTGGTTCTTCTCCGGCCCCCCGACGGTCGGCTTCCCGGTGTACACTTGCATCTTCCACGCGTAGCTGGATTTCGCGTCGCAGGCCACCCACGACTTGATCCCGTATTTCGCGGGCTTGCTGGGCATGTACTGGCGGAAAGGGCAATGACCTGGGTGGAGGAGAGATGATGATGATGATGATGATTACGAGCATGGACAACCTCTAGGTTTTCATACAGATGTGTGTGCATGTGTGCGTGCGTGCACCACCTCTGAACGGAACCAGTTGCTCGTCCACCGTCACGTGAGGGCTCGGGTTGTAGAGGCACGGCAGCCGCTCGAGGTTTGTCATCTCCAGGACCACGGACTCTATCGCGGGTGTGATGAACAGGTGGAACGTGGAGGCTATGTCCCGTGCGTGCGAGACCGCGTGCTCCGTGGGACCCGGGGGCATCGTCCCCGCCACGTTAGGTTCCAACCGCCTGCCCTGTTTGGGATACGCCACCGAGGACCACGCGATCGTTCCTTTTTTCGATCGGAACGTCTCTCTCTCGGCCCCGGGCGCGTCTAGGTCCTGGTCTGACGAGGAGGACGAGGCGCGGTCGTCTTCGTGCTCCGCGTTGTATTCCTCTTCGTCTTCTTCCTCTGACACGTCCTCCTGCTCCTCCTGTTCCTCCTCGTCCTCCTGTTCCTCCTCATCGTCAGGGTAGCCAGGCGGGAGATGTGCGAAAAACTGTTCTAGAACCTGTTTCGCGGTGCACCTAGCCGCGCCGATCATCGCTTCCGAGCGTCGGACACCGAACAAGCAGCACGCAGGCACGCGCAGCGGACCAATGTTAGTATATTTTTCTCGGCCTCGGTACAGCGGCTGCGGGTTCGTGTCTGACACCCAAAGGCAAGGTGTCTGAGACCCGAAGGCGAGGGGAGCGTGGCGGGCCTGTGTCTGAGAGACCCGAAGGCGAGGGGAGCGTGGCGGGCAGCTCGTGTGTCAGAGAGACCTGAGGGCGAGGGGAGGAGGCAACTTGGTCATGTCAGAGAGACCCGAGGGCGAGGGGAGCGGACACGTTCGTGTCTGAGAGACCCGAAGGCGAGGGGATCGGGTAACTCCTTGGTCGTGTCAGAGAGACCCGAGGGCGGTGGGAACACACAGCCTGCTTGTGTCTGAGAGACCCGAAGGCGAGTGGATCGGCACACTCGGTCGTGTCCGAGAGACCCGAAAGGCCGTGCGAGCGTTGCGGGCCGCTCGTGTGTCAGAGAGACCCGAGGGCGAGGGGGGCGGACAGGTTTGTGTCTGAGAGACCCGAAGGCGAGGGGAGTGGACAGGTTTGTGTCAGGGAGACCCGAGGGCGAGGGGACGAGACAACTTCTCGGTCGTGTCAGAGAGACCCGAGGGCGAGGGGGGCGGACAGGTTTGTGTCTGAGAGACCCGAAGGCGAGGGGAGGGATAACGGTGGGTCTCTCTCGGTCGTGTCGGAGAGACCCGAGGGCGGTGGGGACACGCAGCCTGCTCGTGTCTGAGAGACCCGAAGGCGAGGGGAGCGGCAAACTCGGTCGTGTCCGGGAGACCCAAAAGGCCGTGCGAGCGTGGCAGGCCGCTCGTGTGTCAGAGAGACCCGAGGGCGAGGGGAGCGGACATGTTCGTGTCAGAGAGACCCGAGGGCGAGGGGAGCGGACATGTTCGTGTCAGAGAGACCCGAGGGCGAGGGGAGCGGACAGGTTTGTGTCTGAGAGACCCGAAGGCGAGGGGAGCATGGCAGTTCCTCACTCGTGTCGGAGAGACCCTAGGGTGAGGGGAGTGCGGGCAGGATAACGGTGGGTCTCTCTGACCCCGGGGCGACGCGAGGGCTGGATAACGGTGGGTCTCTCTGACCCCGAGGTGACGCAAGGGCTGGACAGGCTGTCCGCGGGTCGTTCAGACCCCGGGACGACACGAGGGTTAAACAAAATTAGTCCAGGTATTTAAGCAGTGGGGAATCGAGAGGGCCAAATCTGTAAATATTTTTATATATTTATAATTGGCAATTGTTTTCATTGATTTAATATGTTTTGCCTTAATTTTAATGATCTTCCTATTGACTTCCTTAAGTTTGTGTTGGATAAAGAAGGGTTAATTTCCAAGAGAAAAAAGATCCAATCAGAATTTCTCTCTAGCTTTGCTAAACGCTCATTGGCTAGGCCCACAGGCTTTGAATAGAAGGCACCAGCCTGTGTATTTTAAATAATGTAGTTGTCTAGGTAAGCAGATTATTTGAAATTCTCATCTGTGTGCAATAAAATTCTTGTTTTAATAATTAGGCTATATTGTTATAATACATAAACAAAATCACACATTACGATTGCTATTCAATTAACAACATAGATAGTTGTGTACGTGCGACGCTAGCCAGTCAAACCAGTATAAACTACGGTATAATAAACCCACTCTCCCCCTTTTGAGTCCATATAACACCCACCTGATGAGCCTGCAATTGCACCAAAGTCTGTTTCGGATTCCGGGAAATACGAAACAGTAATAATTCATTTATCTACCATTTTCCCATTCATATGTCAGTGTTGTCAATGAATGAGTGTTTGATTGGTAGAAAAGATTAACGCTGTTTATTGGTCGACGTGGGCAGGGGTCGCTCAAGAGAACAACAAACAGAACAGAAAACGGCACCGCCCATGAGATTGAGTTCCACGCACCACGCTGCTTGAACAACTGCTTAGGTTTTGCCACACACCGCCCTACTCCAATTGAAAGTCTATGAGACCTTCACCGCCACCGCGTCCCTTCTGTAGGGGCCTTGATTTGTCATGCCCTTTAGAGTGGCCTTTTATTGTGGCCAGCCTAAGACACACCTGTGCAATACTCATGCTGTCTGATCAGCATCTTGATGTGCCACACCTGTGAGTTGGATGGATTAACTCGGCAAACAAAGTGCTCACAAACACAGATTTAGACAGATTTGTGGACAATATTTGAGAGAAATAGGCCTTTTGTGTACATAGAGAAAGTCTTAGACCTTTGAGTTCAGCTCATGATAAATGGGGCCAAAAACAAAAGTGTTGTGTTCATAATTTTGTTCAGTGTATATTACCTATTCTCCAAGGGTATGCAAACTTTTGAGCACAACTGTAGTCCTTCGGGAAATAAATCCTGACAAGAGAGCAGAGTTTATAGAATATAATAGCCCAAACTGTGCGTGTCTGTGTGAGTGAGTGTGTGTATATATGTTACCTTTGAATCACTGCTGTTCGTAAGCTCGGTCTAAATTGGCAAGGAGAGGATATAGATGAGAGAGGTAGAATTCATGGGATAGATACTGTGTGTCTGTATATAGTTGTTAGCTTCTCTTCATGTTCTCTAGTAATCAGTGTTCACGCTTGTTTTCAAGTGGGTTGTAGTTAAGTATTAAAGGCCAGACATTTTATTATATTACTAATAGGCTGTCAACAGATTGAAGTGGGTAATGGGTAAACAAAACAAAGAAATGTTACAAAAGTACACAAATTACATTATTTTGGAGATTATTTTAACTTGTCTTTGTTCTCCATGGTGTGAGTTGACACACATCAACAGACAGTTAGGCTAACATTGATGTCATGACAATGATAATTCATAGAACACACCAGTGTAGCTGAACACATAAATGAAAGCAAATCTTTAATAACAGTAGTTGGCTAGATATGTCAAAAACTGGAATTCATGCCAGTGGTTTATAACATTGGCTGGAAAACTCACGTCCATAGACTTAATGTCAACAGACTGCTGACCAAGCTATTTTAAGGTCAAAATGTGAGACCGATGCCATTATCCGTCATTGACCGAGCCGATCGGAATGCATATTGAAGTTTTGTATGGAATAGTTTTTTGAGGAGGAGCATGTTAGTGGTGCATATTTATTAACATGGCCGTCGGAAATAACAGTCCCAGGACAAGAATTAATTTTTTACATCAGCTTAATCCTCGCAAATCCATAAAGAGCACCGGTAGATCCATAAAAAATAGGATATATTGGCCCCATCCTTCTCAAATTGGAATCCACGCGTCCGTCATCTCAGCCGAAGGAATGCGTTTAGTTTGGAATTGCTACGTTTTGTAGATTTTTAATATGATTATTTTAATATCTCGTGTGTTATTTTGCTTGATAAAACCACATGTGGTGCATAGCAGTTATAGCATTATAAGTCAGAAACTACTGGAGTGAAAATGATTTCAACAATGCACACATGTTTTACAAGTATATTGGAAACTATTTCAACCTTTCTTAGGCAGATCAGATGTGCATGGCCTGTTTAATCAGCATTTGAACAATGCCCGTCTGTTTATGGATTTCACCGAATATTACGGGTCTCCCCAGATGGCAACATTTTAATTTTGTCTGATCCTAGTAAATGAAACATGGTTGCGTTCAGAAGGATGTTTCTTAATGAAACCATGTGTCGGTTTCAAAATTAAACATGTTTTGGGTTCTTGCAGATAGCTGTGCTGCCTTGACAATGTCACCACAGTTGGGCAAACTATTTAGGTAGGCTACAGATCAGTCCATTTCTATTCAAACTATTTAGGTAGGCTACAGATCAGTCCATTTCTATTCAAACTATTTAGGTAGGCTACAGATCAGTCCATTTCTATTCAAACTATTTAGGTAGGCTACAGATCAGTCCATTTCTATTCAAACTATTTATGTAGGCTACAGATCAGTCCATTTCTATTCAAACTATTTAGGTTGGCTACAGATCAGTCCATTTCTATTCAAACTATTTAGGTAGGCTACAGATCAGTCCGTTTCTATTCAAACTATTTAGGTAGGCTACAGATCAGTCCATTTCTATTCAAACTATTTAGGTTGGCTACAGATCAGTCCATTTCAATTCAAACTATTTAGGTTGGCCACAGATCAGTCCATTTCTATTCAAACTATTTAGGTAGGCTACAGATCAGTCCATTTCTATTCAAACTATTTAGGTTGGCTACAGATCAGTCCATTTCTACTCAAATAACAAGCCCTTCCAAATGGATGAACCTTAGCACATCCTCTTTAAGGCTACCACGGGACGTCCCGCCACCGGCACCACGCACTTACCAGGCACGCATCAAACCGTTCCCACAAAATGGCCACCTTTTTTGGCATATAACAAAAAAAGTACACATGCTACAGCCCTGGGACCAAGAACTGCTTGACCTGTGAGTCCAGATCTTTGATTTCAGCCCAGTTCTGAACTTTTTGGCCTTTTTGATCAGTATGAGCCATATGGCTGTTTCTCTGAAATTGAGGACACAGATCTTCATTTTGTAAATGACTCAGACTCTGTTTGTGGCACATCGAAACCATTTCTTTTTGTTTTAAATTGTAGGAGGGAATCCCTGTCAAATGAGAGCATGGTTGATTGATAGGAGGTAGAAACATTTTCATAATTCATCTGCAATGTAAATTCATGCCTCCTGACAAAGATTAAAATGCCCTCTCCTGGGATTTCTGAATCACATAGAGCCTCCAATCCACTTGAAGAACACTCAGGCCATATCTAGCTTTACAATGACACCAAACAGGTGTGTGGGATGTATGGTTCAATTTGGAGAGGGGAAACTATTGTGTTTTGACGTTTGGCGACTGGAGCGCTCAGGCTGAATTTTACTTCCCAAATGTCATAAAATTGTCTAGAAGAGCCCAAAAAGTGGCACAGCAAAACCATTCCTGTTCTTTTACAATGGAGGGAGGAATCCCCCTTCAAATGAGCTGCTCCACAACTCTGTGATGCATGGTTGATTGATTGGAGGTAGAACCATTTTCAAAATTCATCCGAACAGTTGGAACAACCTGTGATTTCAATTATTTACTTTGATTTCCAGGGTGAGTTCAAATCCAGCCCTCAGTCGATTGGTGGTTTTGGTTTCCATTGACAGTTGTTACTTTCAAATCAAGCTCAAGTTCAGTTCACTTTGTTCTCATCGATTTACACAATGTACAGTAAAGATTTTGATCTTTAATAAATTTCCTTCATTGAGACTCGATGTGTGATTTATGTGTTCCCTTAATTATTCTGAGCAGTGTATATATGATTGACAATCAAATTATTAATTACTTATAAACTAGTTGCTACTGTATGAATAAAGCTGTTAAACATTGCTGCTATCAAACATTGTCTACATAATCAACTGAGTCAGTGTACTGGTGAAAGGACTGATCAAATAGGCTGTTAGATGGATTTACCAGAGTCAGTGTACTGGTGAAGGGATAGATCAAATTGACTGATAGATGGAATCAACTGAGTCAGTGTACTGGTGAAGGGATAGATCAAATTGACTGATAGATGGAATCAACTGAGTCAGTGTACTGGTGAAGGGATAGATCAAATAGGCCGATAGATGGAAGGTTTGCAAAGTGATTCCATGCTCCCTTGTAAAAGTATTTATTTTGAAATGGTGTGGCTGCTGTATTTTGTAGTTTATTTTGATACACTTAAAATTAAGGTGTTGGGCATCTTATTTTAAAATACATTTTAATGTATCTTTGCCCATCTCTGCCTATGTGTAAGGGCGTAGCAAGCAACATAGGCAAACAAACATGAGGGTTATACTAGCCTATTCCATTACATGCTTAATATTATACTCATAAAGAGACTCCTCTTCTTTCCTCTTTTTCCTAAGAACCTGACAGCCTAAGATATATAAAATATACAGTATAGGCCTGTACTGCAATTCATTTTACATGTTTTTACTGTAGTTCTGTTTAATATCTAATATAAACTTTGCATTTGCTTTTAGATTGAACAGCTGCTCAAAATAATGTAATGGGTATATGTTCAGTGTTCTGGCACTGTTCATGGTCCTTAATCCTGGGGAGCAACATACCGTTGGCGGAACAGTTTAGACTCAATCTGCGACATGTGACTAAAATAGCCACAAGTCATAAAATCCCATTTTTGCGCTTTAGGCATTTCGTATATGCCCAGAAGGTTTAGAATCTCATTAATCAAACTAGAGTGTCCCATTTAAAATAGCTATTATGGCGAAAAAAAACCAAAGCAATCAAAAAAAACCCAATGAAAGACAATAGTCAACAACAACAAAGCACTTTTTCTTAGGCGCCGGGTTTGCTAGTTTCGGGTCTGACGGTAAATATTGTACTTACAATCAGCAATCTTCCTCTGATTTCTTCTCCTGATGGTCCCAGAAATAAAGCCAAGCGTTGTTTTGTTTTGTAGCGACCTTGGTAAGGCCAATACTTGCCCTTCCAAATGGGATATCCCTATTTGGAGTAGTGGCCAGTGCGCCAGCCTGGGGAGCCAAAGGTCGTGGGTTCGAGACACTGCCCCCCAAGCGCTACAATGGTGTCAGAAGTGAGATTGCTAACAATACAATACTCAGCAATAAAACTTTAAATGGCTACTCCTAAGTGGAAACGCAACACAAGAGACCAACTTGGACTAGACTTTTGGAAGACATTGTGGACTTTGAATCAAGCAACTTAGTGTGCAAAATTAGATTACCCAGGACATACAATATATTAGCATTAGCGTTTTAGGCAATGTTAGGCTGTCAGGCCTGTGTTACTTGGCTGTCATTTGGATTCTGAGCATCTTACTGCCTATTGGGTCACATGTCATAATTGTAGATTTCAGTTCACAATGTCTTCATTTATATGTAACCAATTGTCTATATTATTTGGCTATGACATGTTGTGGGTGGCTGTTTCTTATTGCCTATTCATCCCCATATTTCTCACTGAATCCAAAACATTGATTCAGGGGGTTTCTCTGGCTCTTGACCCCCCCCACCTCACTGTGACGACCTAGCTGTCCATTTCAGAGCTATCCCAGAAGTCGACTGAGATAAGTCTCCCCCTTCTTTTTCCTATTCCCTTCTACTCTTTTCTTTCTACTCCTGCCAACTGTTTGCTTACCACTGAGAAAGACAGTACAGTAAGACACGGCTGTGGGACTTGGCCTCATTAGAACAGTCTAAATAGTGCAAATGCAAATGGTGTGTAAATAGTCTGTTTTCCACTTTGTGTGTTGACTGTGGTGTTTGAACTTATGATGTTAGATCAGTGTTGGCTGCTAACTTGGCCTTTATTGTAAAAAGTTTATCTATGTGTAAGGAGGCATTGGATCTGCATTCTTGTCGTGCCTCCTGTTAGTACCTTTATGTAGGGAAGCTAATTTTCCATCATGTGTTACATTCCTGGGAGTGCGTAACCCTTATTTTTTATTACCTTTGCATTGTTGTATGTTCTGTGTAGGTATGAACTTGAACATTAATAATGTGTCCAAAGTGTCCAATTTGGCACAAAGTGTCCACATTGTGAAGGACACTTGGGCCTAGTGTTACACAGTAGTATCTAGCTCCATGGATTTTGCATCAAAGGGCCTGTAATTTTGCCCACACTCTGCTTCCATCTATAGGAGGATATCTGAAGTGTCTCCAGCTTCCTACTCAATGTTTGGCCTTCCCACTGCATTTCAAAACATGATGATGAAAACAAAAATGACCAAAAAAAGGCATGTTTTTGGTTTGTTTTATGTTTTGCCAAAATCTATTGTGTTATATTTTCCTGCATTAATTCATAATTCCTACAAACTACAGTGTCTCCTTTTATATGGGACCAAACATATGTTTCTACTCAGTGGTGGGCCGCAAGGGCCAGCAAGGCCTTCTCTGCTGGCCTAAAGATTGTCAGAATCAGAAAACGATATTTTTATAATTTCATATATATGTTTAAATTAACGTTATATTTATTTTACAAAGTTCATTCCCATCAGTCTTTTAACGGAATTGCAATGCTACTCTGTCCCTCAGTTCTGCTGCTTCTAGTGCAGCTCATATAAATTAAAGCATCCAATCAGATTTTTCAACTGTGCTGTTAGACTTTCGAGTGAATCCCCTCTGCTGTTGAAGCAGACAGGACCATGTTGTTGGTTGTTATAAAAATTAACCAATCAGATTTCGAGTTTGCCGTGTTGGGCGTATTTTTGACACACCGGAGCCATCTAGTTGGCCTAAACTTACGTCAGCATTTTTCATGTTGCTGATAGGAGTGGCTGTTATCTAACTGAAGAAAACTAACTGACACCTGACCTAGCATTATCTCCGGTTGTTTGAAACTTTCGGTTTATAGGTGTAGTGCTTTTCATTTGTTGTGTAGGTTTTTACTTTTGGCAGAATGGCAGATGGAGAAAACATTGACTTGGTGGCGAATGTACAAAAAAAAGACTTTTTCAAAAAAAAGAAAGGAGGATGGAATTCGTCTTCCAACAGTAAGTAGCTCTGGTACATTTGGAGTTTCATGTATTTTTACTAGCAGGTCCTGCGCCATGAGGGGTCTTGGTGTTTTTGTATTCAGTTGTATTTAGGACTGAAACACTGCAAGAGGAGATCGATTAATTCTGGCGCCGGGCCTGTTAATAGTTATTTATTATTATTGCTTGCTTTACATCGTTGCTGCTGGTGTAAAGCATGTTCAGTTTGAGTGGCCTAGCTGGCTGTGCCTTTGCCTGGTGGCATACGTGTGCGTTTAGGTCCAGTAGCTTGGCTGGAGTCTTACCCAGCAAGCAACACACCAGTGGCCCATCGGCCGCCCACTAGCTTTTTGTCGCTGCGGACGCCGAGCGTTTCTGCAAAGCATCTGGCCAGCGGGCCGCCGGCGGCAGCCGCTTTTTTTTATAGCACGCGTCGCAGTCGGGCCGCAGGTGGGCCGCTTTCATTACAATGCCTTCTAACAATACCCTGATCAGCGGCTCACCAGCGGCCCGATGGCGGCTAGCCGCTTTTATGCAATAAACCCAGCGGGATGCCTCACGCCCCAATATTAGGTTTTATTTATAATAATTTTGGTCATATCTCAAAAGACAATCAACTGAATAAAATCTAAACAATTTATTTCAAATAGTGCAAGATGCATACAAAAAAAACATGCATTACAGGTGCTGGTCATAAAATTAGAATATCATCAAAAAGTTGATTTATTTCAGTAATTCCATTCAAAAAGTGAAACTTGTATAATGTATACATTCATTCCACACAGACTGATATATTTCAAGTGTTTATTTCTTTTAATTTTGATGATTATAACTGAGAACTAATGAAAACCCCAAATTCAGTATCTCAGAAAATTAGA
>JACXGI010007417.1:0-18716 GCA_016801175.1 Esox masquinongy
CGCGACCATTCAGGGTGCGAGGGCGGCCTCCACGTCAGCTAGCTATACTAGCCGTTGGAGGATCTTTGCCCACTGGTGTGAGGACGCGGGGGTTGACCCCCTCTGTTGTGACGTGGGCACTGTCCTATCGTTCCTGCAGCGTCTATTTGAGCAGCAAAGATCCCCTGGCACGCTCAAGGTGTACGCATGTGCGATCTCGACGTATCATGAAGGGTTCAATGGAGTGTCTGTATTTAGTCATCCCTTGGTGAAATGGTTTCTGGCCGGGTCCCGCCATCTCCGGCCGCAGTGGGATTTGGCTTGGTTCTGGAGGCGCTGTGTGACGCGCCATTCGAACCGATTGATCAGATGCCGTTGAAGATGCTGTCCCTTAAAACTGCGCTTTTGTTGGCTCTGACCTCTGCTAAGAGGGTCAGTGACCTTTGTGCGCTGTCAACGCAGCCTGGTTGTCTCGCCAGCAACGGCGACGGTAGCAGGGCTGTGTTGCTCCCTAACCCGGCCTTTCTGCCCAAGGTAATCAAGGCGTCGTTTCGTTCCATGAAGATGGTGTTGTGGGCGTTTTCCCCTCCTCCCCATGCGGGAGAGAAGGAGGAGAGGTTGCATCGTCTGTGTCTGGTGCGCGCTTTGGCACAGTATGTGCAGTGCACGGCCGCGGTGCGAACCGCGCCCCAGCTCTTTGTGTGTCACGGTGGCCCCAAGGTGGGTCAGCCGTTGTCGAAACAGCATCTGTCTCACTGGTTGTGTGAGGCGATTGATTTGGCCTACAAGTCACGTGGCACTCCTACGCCTAAGGGGTTTGGGGCCCACTCCACGCGTGGGGTGGCGGCCTCGGCCGCTCTCTTTAGGGGTGTGGGGGTGGAGGACATCTGTGCTGCTGCGTCTTGGGGGACGCCGTCGCCTTTTGTCCGGTTTTACTTGCGTGACATGGCTACGGGCACGCTGGCTCACTCTGTGCTCAGTGTGGCTGAGACTGGGGTGTGAGTTGGTTCCGTTGAGCTACTGGAACGGTGCATTGACATGATTCCGTCCGTTGCACCGGTGTGCCTGTGCGGTTTTTAGTGAGACACTCGCATTATACGTGCTTGAGTGTCTGCTTGTGCGCCGAGTCCGGGTCTCGGCGTGTACTTTGGGCTGGCCTCGGATGCTCCGATTCAGTCTAGACTGATTGAGGAGGTACAGGTTGTGTTGGTGCCGTTTGTGCATTCGTTTGGGACTGTTTTTCAGTGTTCAAATGCATGTGCTTGGTGTGAGCGGGATGGAAGCGGCTCTGTGTTGTGGTCTTACACACCTGAGCCGTCCTGTTGGGCACTTATCTCATTGGTGAGGTAGGAGACCGGCAGGGAGTACATCCTGGGCTCGCTCGCTTTGCCCTAAACCAATAGGTGCAAAGCCCCTATGGGAAAAGCTTCACGATATAGAACGATAGTTACTTTCGTAACTCCAGTTCTATGAGTGGAGCGTCGCCCATAGGGTTCATACCCTGACCCTGACTGCTTTTCTCGTGAAGAAAGGTATGTCGGGAGACAGAACAGAGTATGACGACCTGCTTTTATAGCCATGGGCAGATGGCCATGAGCAAGGTGATTTGCATATTTAAATTTTCAGTGACTGCCTATTGGCAGAGGGGTAAACCAATAGGAGCGAAGCCCCTATGGGTGACGCTCCACTCATAGAACTGGAGTTACGAAATTAACTATCGTTCCGAATGAATGAGGTGAAGCGTAGCTAAATTTAAAAACTAATTACGACCGCCTGTCATGTGAAGAGGGAGGAACCATTCACGGACTAAAGCCATGACATAGTCCGTTGAATACGAATAGAGAAACCATACGGACATGGCTTGTCGACAGTAAGTGCCATGTTACAGTAACTACGCCTGTATAAGTGCTTGCTAGCAGTGACACACAAGTATCCAGTCAATCAACTAGTGCATGTACTGTATTGTGCCATTATGATGTTACCATAAATATATGAACTCAGTTATTTTCATGATTTTATGTCACATCAAGTTAGCAAGCATATTCATGAAAAGATGATAATGATATTTGTAGTAGCTAATGTTTTGATAACCATTTATTCAAACGTAATGATGTGCGTTGCACCATATTCATGTAAACAGTATTTGCTTGTGTCACCTCTCATATCAAATGCAAATATGTGGTATAAATCAATATTCTGAGGATATGATATTTATAGAATATAAATGTATTTTAAGGATACATAATGTTTTTTTTTAATTCTGTTCCAGCCAGTAGAAATTCAGTCCAGGCCAGTAGATTTCAGACCCCCCATTAGGGCCAGTGAGAAAAAAGTTAGCATTGGACCCTGCCTTGTTCCTGTGTTTTTTACATTGTTGTATTACGGTGATATTCTATAATGTAAATGCCCCAGGGTCTGAATGCACACTCTAGACACATTCTATCATACGGCCCTTTGGTTGTTAATAAACTCAAGATCTCTTACACATTGCAATACCTCATATCATTTAGCAGGATTCAGTGGAATAATTACATCATGGACCACTGTAAGAAGATGAATTGGGCCCCAAAGCTAAAATGCTTTTTAGAACTAGCATTCAGCTAGCAGAGCCAAGGGCTCTCAACGCAGAAACATGGGCAGTATGTTCTCCCCATGGCTATAGAGCCCAGTGAACTCACTGCTTACACAGCTTTGTCCTACGTCAATGCTATGTTTACTAACCCTAACTATAAGGTTGACACTGGTACATTGTAATTTATACAGCTATTTATGGGTATCTGCCAATGTACTTCAGACATTGTTTTTTTTTTGAATCACTACTGCGGACTTGAAGTTATACTATGACTATGGAGTTAAAGTGCAGACCACCTTTAATTAGGAGATATTTCATCCATATCGAATTAACTATTTAGAAATTTATTTAGAATGTTTTGAATATTGTTCCTATTTTAGGCTACCAAAACTATTTGGCCCCTCTGCTGTTTTGTAACTTAATAGGCAGATAATGTTTGTTTGAATTGTTAGCACATGCACAAGAGAGCTGTCAATGTGTAGTCTTTATTCTAGGCTTTGTATTGAGTCTGTTACTGGTGTCTGACAACAAAGTGTCAAGGCAATTCAAGCAGGCCATGTATAAATTGACCAGTTGGGTATATTTAGAAGAAAGCTCTGGTGAGCTCAGCAAAGGCAGATGACCTGGTAGGCCAAGGAAATATTTATAGTTGATGAATAATAATGATAATAATAATAATGTTCACCACATTTGAGAAAAGAACAAATGTGTCAGGTACTACCATCTGCAAAAGACTTCACTAGCTGAACTAGAGGCTTCATGACAAGGTGCAAAACCACTTGCCTCAAAAGCAGGATTGCCTAAAAAGTACTAAAAGGGTCTGCAGAGTTTGGGGAAGATTAACATGTACCAAAGGGATGGCACAAGGAAAGTGTGGAGAAAAAAAGGAACTGGAATACCTTATGTGAAATAAGATGGATGTTGTGTTTTGGGCATCTATGACTGCCATTGGAACTGGCGCACTTGTCTTCATTGATGATGTAACTGCTGACGGCAGCAGCAAGATATATTCGGAAGTGCAAAGACATTTTCTCCTCAGTGTAATGTTTGAAATAAGGTGTCTGTGACAGCACAGTTGGCTACAAACCACCATCTGCTTTACTCACATATTCGTCACATTACAGAACAAACTGATCAACCATACATCAGGCATAACTAAACTATCACAGCCCAATCGAACTGTGTGGTGCTGTGACTGTTAATGCAGCACTAAGCACAGTGTCCCTACATAACACTCAGATTCAACCAAATGCCTCTCTAAGGTCATTGGAAAGCACTTATTTATGCAGCAGAACAATGACCTCAAACAATGCCATAGCTATTAAGGAGTTTTTCAGTCTGAATCCAGTTGATCATGCTTATCACATGCTGAAGAAAAAAGGTAATCTTAAATATTACTTGTATATAATTTTGCCAATACACTAATGAAGTATGGTCAGGGTATCTTTAACTTTGCTGCCCTATTGTCTTGGGACATATTGCAGAAAAATGTAAGCATTTTGTTCAGATTAGATGCCAACGGTGCTGTAGACCAATTACACATTTATTGAAAACCTGCTCTTTCAAACTTTGCTTTTAATGTTTTGTCTCTTAATGTTGTTTTCATGGTGTTTCGTCTTGTGTTTTTCTAATTAAAATGAGATTATAATGACAGTGACAATGTGTGTTCTCTGGTCAAGAAAAGCAAACTCTCAAAGGGGACAGAGCACAGTTACCAAATCATACCAAATGTAATTGGAGTCAATAAAATCCAACAGTGTTTAAAATGTCATGAGAATGGAATCTGAAGGGATGAGACAAGAGCCAGAGGGCCAAATGAAATTGAAAGGTTGTAAATTACACGTTACATATACAGTACAGTACATCTGCTCAGGTTATTAATACCTTTTGATTTGTGAAAGCTTTGCACACATTTGATATGGCAGTGAAGAAATGACAGCACCCATTCAATGAATCAGAAAGAGGCAATTCCCTTTTTCATAACTAAATGAATATGCAGCTAGAAATGGCTGAATCACATACTATGTTGCATTGATCTTGCAGAATCGGTACCAAGCATTTATTGTACTGCTATTCAAAATACACGCCATGTGTTGAAGAGTAGAAGCAAAATTCTTTAAATGTAAAGGGAACCCAGGAAATGTCAGTAGATAATCACACTGGTTATGTCCTCATCTGTCAAAGACTCTTGGGGCCAATAGATACATCTATTTAGGGTAGGGCTCATCAAAGCCATTTGAAAGCTTGCTATGATAATGGGAAATATGGTTGGACCATCCCAAGCTCAAGGCAAGGTTACTTCTGACCATGTGTGGGCCCTGAAGGGGTAGCAGCCTAATGAGCAGTTTGCCTGAAAAAAAGCAAAACTCACCAGCAAGGCCATCTTGACATACCTTCACTAAGGACTCAAAAGGATAATTGAGATTATTGTAAAGTTCTTACACAGCCAATAACAATGTTGTTCACACAAAAAGGGAACTGAGAAAGTTAAAAGGGATAGGGAGTGAATCAAAAATGGATCAACACAATTACAGGGAAAAAAGGTTCAGGCTAGCATAGTTCACAGCGAACGGCTGAAACAACTGTGTTTATGTCAAACCCGCTGGGGGTCCAGATCTCACAGACAACCAAATTCAGAGGTCTTGATACAAACAACTATTTTATTTAACAAGTCAAACGTAGATTGGATGTCAAGTTTCTAAAAACAAAGCTCCTTTTTGTATAGGCTATTCAGGACTCACAGAATCACCTAACAGTTATCCCCGCTACTATCCCTCCCGTTGGTAGGGGGACTGTTATGAACCCTGTTGCTCTAGCAGTATAGGGTGGATGGTACAGAGACCTGTAACATAAAACTCATGCAAATTAGTGTAGTGTAAATGAACAGTGAGAACAAACGACACAGACAACCAAAGCTACCGTCAAACATAAAACGTTTATTATAAACACACGGTAAAGGGGTTAGGGAAAAGGGGCTGAGCTGGACCCAAGAAATGAAATAATATAGTCCAAACACCCCTAAACTGTACTTGCCTGCCTCAAGAACCGCTTGGCTGACTACTAACCAATACAAAAATAGTGGCTGGTCCACCCAGTTCTAACTAGTGTTTTTAGACAAAGTTTTCCTACAGGTTGTGTATGCCCAAGGGCGACTTGCTAAAAAAAAACCTTTTCCCAGGGACACGGGGATAAAAAAAACACACAGGTTGAACAAAGACTAAACAGCACACAGCAAACAATTGACTAGACAACACCAAACAAAACACCACAGCAATACATACTCACATGAAACAGGATTAAAGTGAGATGTATGTGCTAAACTAAGTGATGTATGTATGAACAAAGTGTCTGTCTATCAAAAGGGTATGTATCTCAAGAGTGTCTATGTCCATGTGGGGTAAAGCAAAAGAATCTCTCTGGGAGAACCAACTGACAGGGATGTGTGATGCGATTGGGTAATGGAAAAAAGAACAGGTGGTGCAATTATGATGGGTGTCCACTGATTGGTCCACCTCACCAGTCAGGCGATGCACTCATGACTGCCAGATGGGAAACACCAACGAGCACAATCAGGAACATAAGAGACACCTGGGGAAACGGCAGGAAGGGAAAAACACAAACGCACATACAGGGTACCTGCATGCGTAACAGGGTCGCTCTAGGCCAGGGTTGGATCGTCCTCCCGTTGGTAGGGTGTCGGTCTATGCCAGGGGTGGATCGTCCTCCCGTTGGTAGGGTGTCGGTCTAAGCCAGGGGTGGATCGTCCTCCCGTTGGTAGGGTGTCGGTCTAGGCCAGGGGTGGATCGTCCTCCCCAGGCGGCAGCCTCACCCGAATGCAGTGGCAGGTGGTGGTCGTCTTCCAACTCTTTTGCTGTTTGTCCTCATCTGTCCATCCTATCGTCCTACCTGGGTTGACACCTCTAAAAGGGCTCCTTGTACACATTCAGGCCTGGACTGAGCAGCTGTCATGCTTGACATTTGTCTTCTTAAACTCAAGGTCCAACTGTCTTTTATTGACTTGGAAGGGTTAGGTGGAAATTGTCTGCAGTTGGTCCTCATTAGGAAGTCAGTCCATGGAAACAAGTGACACACCCACCACACTGCACACAACACTTTGAAATCAACCTACAATCAAATTAGAACCAAAATACTACATGTGAAAATACACACACAAACTCCCAATGTCCCATGTTTAAAATCCATTCCAAAGAGTTGTCATTATTGACATTTACTCTTTCAGAATTTCTCATTCCAGCTGATGCGCCGTGTTTGCAGCTGTTACATGCCCGCTGGCCAGCCATTGTGAAAGAAGTTGTGGCTAATCAGGTAGGAAAAACATATTCTGAGCAACAAAACCTAGTAACTACTAACTTTCGAGGGCACTCTGATAACAAATAACTGGGTATGACAAATAACTCAACATAACAAATTCAAAATTCAAAAAGAAATAGACAAAAATCCATAGAAAAATCAAAGCCCAGAAATTTGTTGGAAGAGTTTTTTCTCTGAAGAGCACTGTACCCAACGAAGTCTGACATGCAGCCGCTGATCTCTCTCTCTCTCTGAACTGATGTGACCACAGATGTGAACCCATAAACTTTGTTAGAACATAACTCTTCAGGTTAGCTCACACAGTATGACCACCACCTCCCACCTATTCATGCCCCCACTCACCCTGTCCCTGGGGGGTTTTTCCTTCTCTCCACTGCGCATAAAGCAATCGGCCTCTGATTCTTTGAGTACCGTACACAGAGCATCTCTATGATGAGATCTGTCACCCAGGGCATCAACATTCCTGCATCAGGGACTTATCAGACCCTCCACTCCTGTCTCAAAGCATCATTATTACCTCCCCTAGAAGCGCAGGGGGAACGGAGCCATCCTTATTAGTCACACAGGAAATAAGTGATTATGCAAACCCACAGCCGTAATGTTTCATCTGAGGCTAACGAGAGCTCCCTGGGTACTTTCATTAAACCACTAGCTCTATATGAATGTTATTCCTCACGTATCAGCCTTATGAGCAACACCACAGCATTACATACTTAAATCTTAGTTCAAATAGTTATCCAAGCCCCTTTACAGCAATGTAGCCGATAGCACCATTTTTAACTAACCGCTGTTTGTGATTGCAATCTAATGTCAATTATAAACTGGTTGCTTTGAATCCTGAATTCTGATTGGCTGATAGCCATGGTATATGTAAGCAATAAGTTCCCTTGTTCTGTTGTGACCAAATTAAAAAGAGTATGCCTTTAGCAGGGTTTTGGAGCCAATGTTAATGTGTGTGGCGGAGTCAATAAACAACAAAGCCCCCGGGCCTATGATTTCTTAACCCGGCCCTGCTGGTACGGGCTGTGTGGTGACACTGTCATGAGACACGTCATGTATTTGAATGGGCTGAATTCTGCTGGGAAAAATGTCCCTTTCGTGCCTCGTACTTTGTCAGACCCTGAGTTGGAGGACACAGTAGAGAACGAGTTCTCAGTTCCTTGTCAAGGCTTGTGCCCAAATGACAAAATGTTTTCCTTAGCAGGTTCTGGGTGCTTTTTGAATGCCAACATGGAGGAGCTGACATCAGGGCAGCAATAATCCCTTGTTATGAAGTTGACGGACGGTGGAACGACCGTTCATGGAATGGCTGTCCCCGGGGTCAGTGTCAAACTTCTTCCTCTAATCAAAACGGTGGAAAAACGTTTGGGAAGAGCTACCGACACCACTGCTCCACAACCTACTCGATTTTGGTGCGACGGAGGAGGCAGCTACATATTTCCTACTCGATTGTGGTGGGTGCGATGGAGGAGGCAGTGACAGATGTCATGCTGCCATGTCGTGAGTGCGATGGAGGAGGCAGCTACAGTACAGATGTCCTACTCCATTGTGATGGGTGGGATGGCGGAGGCAGCTACAGCACAAAGATCGTACCCCATTGAGCCAGCCCAGCTCAGCCAATACATTCCATCAAAGCCTGGTTTCAGAAAAATGCTGCACATTCTTCAGTTATCAGTTTGATGGGCCTATGGCGCATCTGGCTTCATGTTTGAAGTCATTTAGAAGATGCTCTTTTCCAGAGCAACTTACTCTAGTGAGTGCACACATGGTGTTGGGTGTTTGCAGCTATAGATGCTGTTCTCACTGTGACAGAACATTCATTTTTTACGGAGATAATTGTTATCTCACAAAGTATCAAATCGCATAAGTAGAGGGCGAGAAATGTAACCAGATGATTCTGCACTCCCACTAGCTTGACCTTGCTCTCCCTGAATGAGAGTTGCGTGCATAGAGACAGTCCAAGAATTAATTCTAGCGATTTACAAGCTTAGTCAATAACAAAGGATATTTAGATATCCTTTGTTATTGTCCTTAAGTTTTCACATAATTTCTGAGGGTTATAACATGATGAAGGGAGATCCAACCATTACTGCACAGGATCCTGTGACCAGACTCATACTAACATGGAGTCATGCCCAGCTGCTGTCCCTAAGTTGAACGCATCTTTGTGTTCATCTCAACACGGGCCTGGATCTGCTATTTAGGGGGGCGCCTAAATATTAAAAGTGGAGGTTGCACTTGTAAACCAATATATATTATTCTATTTGTAAAAGTGATTTGTGTGTGTGTGTGTGGGGGGGGGTCACTGAATTTGGCAGTGGTGAAATCATTTCCCTACAGTTAGCTGCATCATTGGGAGAACAGTCAAGAAAGAAGGCCGGAGAGGGTGTTCCTTTTGACGTGTGAGGATTCCTGTATAGGTTTCCCCATTGAGCAAACAGTGTGAAAAGAACCAGAACAGCATCAGACGTGCTTCAAAAGACACGTACTGTATCTCAACATAGACACTCTGAGTCCACTGGTAGTTGCTGCGATGAAGCGGGGTCTTAAACCCGAACTGGATCAAATGAAATTGAGGAGTTAAAGTAAGAAAGAAAAAAACAGACTCTTGCACCATGTTCTCGCCTCATCCATGAGAAGTACTATGAACGCAGTATACCCTATACTACTGAAAAAGTCCCATGATTCAGTGTACTATACACTATGGAATCCAGGTTTGATCAAATCGAGGCCAAACTCTGTTCTAGCACTTTGACGAGCAGTTGACAAGTTTTACATTCCCATTCACGAGTGTCGTTACAATATTGTTATATATTGCTGGACTAATGATATATCCCCGTCATGTATTTTTTTCAACTTTTTTTTACCAAAAGCACAATTTCAAGAATCCCAAGTGGAGACACAGGTGTTTGCACTCACTTACCAACTCAGTCTATAAAGTAGACAGCTGAGGGTTAGCAAGACAAGGCTCCAGTCAGACTACTCTGTGTGTATTCTACATACCAATGAAGCTGTCTTTTCTCCCACTCACTTCCTGAACCCCAGTGCCAACCATTTCAAAGGCTGCCTTGTTTAAGACTAAGCTCTTGCCTGATGGAATCTCTTTGGTCTGATCACCAGAAATCCCTATCCACTTCCTATCAATCTGTTATCAACATCAACTGAATGATCAGTGTTTTTGTTTCTTTATTGTCATCATGGCTGAAGACCTTGTCCTTGAAGACAACACCTTGAGAGGAGCTTCTCATGGCATCTACTGATTGACATATCCACAATCAGGGAGAACAGTTCCCGTTTGTTCCTCAAACCAGCTGGGAGAAGCAAAGCACTTGAGTAAATCCTCCCTAATAAACCCCAAGGCCCCAGAGACTCCTGATTGATCACATCATAATGATAATTGAGTTTCATGTTAGCACAGCGCCATTCAACGATTTCACCTCTGCCCTGTAACTAATGGTATGACCTCACCCTTTTCAGGGGATATGTATTGATGTGTAGGGAGCTTGACCTTTCAGTCAGTTAAAATGGAGATATGGTGTCAGCTACATATTATACTGTATACAGAATCATTACGTTATTCATTTCGGTCAAACTGGCCTTGCTCCAACACACATGCCTGTGTTTCTTGACGAAGATTAGTCTTTACAAGTGTAATGTAGGCCTGCACTGCAGTATTGATGCGTCTCTGTAGCCCAGGTTTGAGTCCTGGTTGTGCAACTCCGGCCGTGCCCGGGAGTCCCATAAATGCAATGCATATTGGCTGAGCACCATCCGAGTTCGGGTTCGGTTGACTAGTCATCTATAGCAACTTCTTATATCTGGTCAGGCATCTGCTCAGTGAGGTTGTTAGTCAAGGAGTGGTCTCCTCCGAGAGAATTAGTCTGGCTCGGATGACTTCCTGGTTTAGCGAGCAGTGTGATAAGACGCAGAAAAGCTATAAGATGAAGCTTGTCCTGGTCTTTGTCTCCACTGAACTTGTTGGGAGTTGTTGCTATCTAGACAAGGTTGGGTGAGTGGATTGGGCGCCTGTAGAACTGTTTGCATACACAGGAGAGCATAGAGAACGGCTAACTTGACACAGGAAAAGCCCTTCAAACAGAAGTTGACTCATGGCAGATACAGTACATTCCTTATACCATTTTGTGTTGGGATAGAGTGATTAAGGTTGGATGACCGAAAGCTCGTAATGGATTGAAAATATCATTGATCCTGAGTGTGCAGACATCCTTTTCTCATTTCTATGTTATCTCCCTGTGTGCAACAGACCTTCTCAGGAGACTGGAAAATTAGACTATATTTTCCTTGTCCTTCTTTCAATTTAAAGTTAATACCTTTACTAAAGTTCTTTCTTTAATATCTTCCTTGTGGAATGGCCATGAAATATCGTTTTATTTGTTCATTGAGCAAGGGTTTTCAACCCCAACCAAGCTGACATTTGCTCTCCCTTCCCGAAATGATCTTAATTACAAAATGCCACGTGTCATTTTACAAATAGTCAAATCAACTCTGGAATTCCCCTGCTACTCAGAGAGAATAAATAAATGGGCTTTTTATAATTTATAAGGAACATTTCAACATAATTCACATAACCTACATAATAATTAAGTAGCTATTGTTAGCAATGATATATTTGTGACATAAAAATACAATATCTCCTCAACACAATCTAGGTGTTTTGAATTTTGAGGTAGAATCCAGAAAACTATCGGCTTCCTCTTTATTCATCTGTTCATAAAATACCACAAGTACCAGCCTGCATTGTGAACGTATACACCACCTCCCTATGAAAATAAGTTATTTTAGAAACATCAACACCCATCATGCCCATTGTATTGGGTGCCTGCCTGTGTGTATTACAACCACGTTTGTGTAACAGGCTGTGTAACATAGCCCCCCCCCAGGCAGCAATGCATTAAAAACAGACACAATTCTGTTGTGGCCATCACTGCATGGGCTCAGGAAAACTTCCGAAAACCATTGTCTGTGAACACACTACGTCGCAACATCCACAAATACAAGTTAAAACTCTACGCAAAGAAGAAACCATTCATAAAATCCAGAAACGCCAGCGCCTTCTGTGGGCCTGAGTTCTTTTTAGATGGACTGAGGCAAAGTGGAAAACTGTCCTGTGGTCTGACGAATCACAATTTTAGATTATTTTCTGATGTATTAGAGTGTTCTGTGTGCAAATCCCATTCCCCCACTCTTGGCCAATTATGTGTGTAACAAATCTCACATACCTATAAAACTCTCAAACATGATAAAAACGACTTAAGTGTCCCCCACTATGAAATGCCCCTTTAACAATAATTTTATCCAAAGGAAATTGAGAGGTCATTGCCTAGAGGCTTCAAACACAAGCCAACTCAAGCTACTTATTTTTTTGTAGATTGGAGTCAAAATAAGAAACCATAAGAAAAAGCCACCATCCTAGCAAATTATAAAGTGAATAGCTTGACGGTTACAGAAAATGTTAGAATGGTGTGCACTAACAAAAAGATTGAAAAGGGTCTGGTTAATCAACGGACTTGACCTAACGTGGAAAGTAAACTATTATTTTATTTAATCTTTATTTTAGCATGGGAGGTCATACAGAGACCAAAGGTCTCTTTTGCGGATGAGCCCTGCATCAACATGAATATTAAACAATAGAAAGTCTGGGGATCACCCTTAGAAGTTAAAACATGAACACACAAGTCATAAGATACAAACACATTCTTCATGGAAATATTCCTCATTCCTTTTGAATTGCGCTAGAGGCACCAGTTCATTCAATTTAAAATGATCTTTGTGAGGTAGAGGAAACCTAAAAGATTTTCTACTTAACTCCGTGGATATTGCAAGTATCTCTAAAGTTAACGATCCATGAGACCGTGTTTGATAGTTTGTACTTCTGTACGTCAGCAGAGAAGTAGTGTTTGGAGGTAATTGATGCCGGAGTGCTTTAAAAACAAAAATAACGAAATGAAATAATGCATAGATCTACGAGTCTTCACACTGGTTATCTACGATTGAGCATTGAATAATAACAAACGTAGAAATCTCGATAATGCCTATAGTTTTGTGGCTTGTTGAAATCCTGGCTCTTCCACAATTTAAAGGACGCTCTGTAATGCGTGGACAATAGTGGGGGTGGTTAGGCAGACCGGAGATTCCTGTGAATGTGCATTGACAAATACTCGAGCGCCGCCGCTATCGCCCCCTTTCATTCAAGACCTTGACAAGCGCAGCTCAGAAATTCAGCACCACAGTCTAGTAGACAGTGTATAACGGACACAGCTAATTGCACATTTCATTGTAATGTTTTAAACATCTTCAGTGTATTTCTTCCCTTTTTAGTATAACCAAAGTAATCTCTCAGAAGAAAACTTCGCTGAATAAAGGTTTTCTCCACCCTCGCGTTGCTTCATGCTGATTTAAAGTGCTCTTTGGGAGTATGACTGGATGCACCAGGCAACGAGATCGGGTTCTAGATAGGCGTTAGGAGTGGTGTGGAGCTGCTGGAGAGCCCCTCCATTCAGAAGGATGCTGGTGGGAAATGCCTGGAGACAGAGAGGACGAGATTTGTCGAAAGGCTCTGGAACTGCTCTCGGATCTCTGTTCTAGGGGCGAAGTGCAAAACGACAACTGTGTTAATTTCATATACTATTTTCGAGATCTTGCCCGTCCGAGATACTCAGACTCAGGTATGTTATGGAATGCTCGAACTAATAAAAAGATAATGCGAAACATATAAATTTTCTTTTGCATGGTTAGATTTTAAACTGAAACTTAGCTAATGCTTGTTAGATTTCAGAATTTACGAATAGGTAAGCTATTGGCTACATTATTAATAATAGGGTTACAATTGCAACGGTTTGTTGTTTGAGAGCATTTGTAAAAATACTTTTGTTGTAATTTAGGAGCTTTAGGAACTTGTTGAGTATGGTCTCAATAGCACTGAATAGTGAATTTCGATTCAAAAATACATACTTGAGTCTGCACGTGTTCACCAATTTGTCTGAAGTAGCACAAGATAATGTTTCTTTGTGTGTGTGTGTATGTGTGTGTGTGTGTTTTATAGACTGTAAAAAATAGGTGCCCCACCCATTCACTATAGCCTAAAGGAAAAATGCTTTGAAGATATCAGATTGCATGAAAAAAAACCCTGCTCACTGGCTCCCATAACCTTCCAGTGGCAGAAGCACCCTACATAATTTGAAATGTTGTATTAAAAATATTTATATGATTTGTTAATTTATTATTATTAAAATACATTGACAAAACTACATTTGAGTGAGTGACACTTAGTGAGCATTAATCAAATGGAAATTGCATTGGAAATTGCTTCTATCACACTATTATCCAGTCACAAACCAATGTGCTGTGAGACTTTTTGTTACAGTAAGTTCAATAATAGCTGTTGGGCTTGACATATGCATTTAAACATGTTACAAATGCCATTAAACATGCATGATCCTACGGAAGTTCTGCTAACAGATCTCTTCCCGAAAGGCTCTATGACCCATTTACTGCATGCTGCTCCACATAAGCAAGGTAGAAGCCTAATGATAACACCCACTCAGGAAATGGTGGTAACTAGTTTTGACCCACCCATGTCTGAATAATATAGGACAAGTATGAAACTTGATGCTTTGGTTATGGTAAGGCCCATTTGAGGAAAATCTCCTCAGGTCTGGACAGTCACAAATGGGATTCTGCGGAAACCAAGTGGCATCTATTTACATAAACTGTTGAAATACTTAGAGGCTACGGCATGTCTTAGAAAAATATGCATAGGAACAGCAAGTGACAGTTTAGATGTTCTCTGAGTGTGTAATCAACGATTTTTAGCATGCTGGCTTGAATCCATTATGGCAAAAGACAGGAAGGGTCTTTTTCAAGGGATTAAGGAAATTCTTTTGTCTGTGTTCCTCATGCTTTTTTGTGTTTCTGAACAAGGCCTTTTAACCACTGGCCCTGGGTCCAGTGCAGCTAAATCCCGTGATGATAGCATTGTCTGGAGCCGGTAGCTTTTCAGTAGATCCAGTAGTCTGTCAGCACAGAAAGGGGGATAGCCATAAATCTGTTGTATGGGTCCATCAGGGATGCCTGGGTGTTACCCAAGTGTCTCAATCCCCGTTTAAAAAGGACCCTTCCCTTCTCCTATGGTGCCTTCCTGACACAATTTTGTCAGTGGGGCTGCTGTGGGTTTATTGAACCATGTCTGGGAATGTTTCTCCAGAGGGACTAGACAGGGGTTTAATGAAAGGCTAGAGTTTGGTCTTGCCCTCTCTATGGATGAGTAGTAAACCAATACAAACACAATGGGCCTGCAGGCCTGTATGTTGTCAAAGCCTTCTGTAACGAGATCCCAGTGGTGGCATGATCCCCCGCGGGCAGTTTATTGGCTAAATATTTTGCCTTTTTGGAAATGTTAAGTTCAACTAGATCTGAAACTGTCGGTGTTGTGGATGTGCATGTGATGTGGAGTGGTGTGGCGATCACGGCTCCTATGATCAAACAGGAGGGAACTATGGAGATTTCAAACAGTGCCGAAATCCCTACTTTCAACAGAATGAGGCACATCTCCCGATCTGAGGTCCCCGGTGCCAGAGAGTTTAGAGGGTAAGCCCCTGGTAGGCCTGGAGCCAGCAGCCTAGTGTGGGAGAAAACACATGCAGGTCAAACCAGAGGGCTCCTTGAGAGAGGAAAACATTTTCATATCATTCCACTCAAGCTGGTGGAATTATTCAAACTGCCATCCAAACTGTGGTGTTGTCCCCTGGTTAATTGAGTTTATCCCTTTGTATGTCTTCCAACTGTTTACTGCTAATGCTGCTATTCCTTTTGTTGACATTGGTGTCAGTACATTGTTGTCAGTACATTGCCTCAAAAGATTTCACAAAAACCAGCCCCTGGTTCTGTAATGTTAGGCAGCTTGATGTACAAATACACCCCCTGGACAAGACCCTAGTGTATCATAGGGCCATGGCCTAATCTCCTTAATGCTAAGTGTCAACAAGACAATCATCCATCCTGCGTTAGTGTCTCTAGCACGGCTTTGGCATTTGGCACTGCTACTCACAAAGCCACGGGCTTGGTGTCGGTAGTGGTCCCACATGATCATTCACAGCACAGTGGTACTCACGTCTCTGTTGGTATTCTGTGACATTACTGAATACTTTGTACTGATTGTCTAGAAATGTCATTCTTGGGTGATGCATAATTTTTGGATAACACACTACTAATTCAATTGCATGAGTCTGTTTATTTGGTTACCGAGGCAACTACCGTAGCTATCTAGTAAACCTGCTAACTACTTTAGTGGCTGTTGAACACACTGTTAGCAGCAAATGTTTCAAATTATAACGGTATAAACGGGATGGTTTTAGCCATTCTGCGAACGCATCATGCCAACACACCAACCACAATTTGAAAAATGTTCCACATAACCCCTTTTTGATTATCTCTTGCCTACAGCATGTTATTTCTTTGATTATCCAATATTTGTTTAGAGTAGTACACAGGGTGCTGGGAAATTCCAGGGCATCACCAGGACACAGGTTTCAATAGGAACCGGTTTGAGCAGGAAAATATCCTGTTGTTGATTAACAATAAAAACTTTACAAACACTTCAACAAACAACTTCCAGAATGGGAAATACTAGTGTTTGCTAACATCTCAGCAAATATACATATTCAAGCCGTTGATAATTCCACAAGCCATATGGAGTAACTGCAGCCAGGCGTGCTGCCTAACTAGGGCGTTGCCCTAAAGCAGGGCTGCCCAATCCTGTTCCTGGAGATCTACTGTCCTGTAGGTTTTCTCTTCAACCCCATTTGTGACTAACCCTGGTTAAGCATCCAGCTAATTATTAGAATCAGGTGTGCTAAATTAGAGTTGAAGTGAAGAGAACCTACAGGACAGTACATTTTTCCATGGACCTCTCGATTTCTTTATTAATCTTTTATGAAAATCTTCTGGATTAATTCGGAGAATTGTCAGCTTGACATACTGTAAATACGACATGGGACAAACATGCGAACATTAAAAACATTTACTTTTCAAATGTTTCTCCGTCTTAGATAATGAAAATCTTTGGTTTACTTGCTTGATAATGGCATCCAACTGTAATGATAATTTCAATGTGCCTCCAACGAAATGTGTTTTGTTTAAGCACCCTGAAGAAAGTTCCAACTGGACACACAAACCAACTCCATGACATCTGTTGAGATTGACTGATCTTTTAATTCACAGTGTTGGAATAATTAGAATTATGGAAAGGATTTGGAGGTGATATGACCCTTCATAGTTTAAGCAATGCCAGTAAACAAATGGCACACACCTGAAAAAATATCCACTCCAATGCCGATGCTCCAGCTAAAGTAAATTGGATCTGTATTCAAACTGGCTAAAGTAAGGAGGATAACTACGTTTTACTTCCAAAAGCCTTGTTAGAATATAATGCGTCTGGGACACTGTCAAGTACCAGGAGATTTTAGACCAAAGTCTTTCTGCCTCCAGTATTCCTCCAGATCCATACAAACATGTATCCAGTGCCCATTCTCGTCCCTTGACCTAAACCCAGTAAAATCCTGTGAGGTTAATTAGATGAAGAATCCATAAGGGAAGTGTGACTAAACGCAGATGTTTTCCATCCGAATTCACTACCCTAGATTTAAACCAGGTTCTGAAAAACACTTAACACAGGCTATAAAGATTTTTGGAATTTAGGTTTGAGTGCAAGCAAGCAAGTTTATTTATATAGCACATTTCAAACATAGAAGTAATTCAGTGCGCTTTACAATGAAAAGAAATATATAAAAATGCAATAGAATAAAAAACAGTCAGATTGTTACAATTCTCTAACCATCCTCCAGGGGGACTCTCCAACCCTAACCCTAACTCCAGTGCTAGGATGAACCCATCATGAGATAATGTCTGCATGTCAATGTCTTACCTGGCCGGCTCCAGGAGGACATTTATACCATGTCTGTACATGTATTTAATATTCATCCTCATTGAATTACAGTTCCCAGAACGGTTTACTGAACCACCCCAGTATCTCAATCCTCGCGCTCCAGCGCTTAGATAAACTCGTCAGTCTTTTTGTAAGATAATATCATACATCGATGTCTAAACAGCAGCACAAGAACTTACATTATCCGTCATCTGCAGATTGTTACATTTACACAGAGGTTATTCCACTGATAGCACCAGAACTTGCATTACAGAAAAAACGATTGGTAAAACATAGAAAAATAGAAATACAATAACAACAAAATAAAAACATAGAATGAGAAAATAGAAATAGAATGAAAAATGAGTGGAAGAAGATGAAAGTTCAGAGAATGATTACCATTCAGTTCCTTTTCTTACTCCCCCAATTTCAGATTCCATATGCTCTCAAATATTCATCCTCTTGGACTTTTTCACATTTTATTGTGTTACAATACAATGGAAATCAAATAGATTTAATTTGGGGTTTCGGCCTTTGATCAACACAAAAAAAATCATAATTTCATAAAACTGTTCCCCCCTTGCTATGCCATTCCTGAATGAGCTTTGGTGTAACCAGTTGTCTTTAGAAGTCATATAATTACTTAAATGGAGTCCACCTGTGTGCAGTCAAGGTGTTTTACATGATTTCAGGTTAAATACACCTGTCTCTGGAAGGTGTCACAGTTGCAAAGTACAATTCCTAACAATAACTACATCATGAAGACAAAGGACAAAGAACCGTTCAGGGGTAGTACAGTATACAACACCATTTCCAAGGCCCTGAATATACCCTGGAACACAGAATAAAGTCCATTATTAAGAGATGGAGAGAATATTACTGTACTGTAAA
>JACXGI010007417.1:18816-37610 GCA_016801175.1 Esox masquinongy
AGGGGGGGGGGGGGGGGGGGGGATGAAAACAACTCATATTAAATCTCAGCTAGAGTTTGCCAGAAGGCATGTGGGAGACTCTGGGACAAAGTGGAAAAATAATCTATGTTCTGACGAGACTAACTCTAACACTGTGTTTGCTGCAAGCCTTACACCTCATATCATCCTGAGAACAATACCCCTACCATGAAGCATGGTGTGGGCAGCATCATGCTACAAGGATGCTTCTCTGCGTCAAGTCCTGGAAAGCTTGTGAAGATGGAGGACAAAATGGATGAAGGAAAGTACAGACAAATCCTGGAAGATTTGTGCAAAAAGCTGGAGTGGCCCGGACAAAGCCTTTGTCCTGGAGTGGCCCTGATAAAGCCTGTGCTTCAATCCAATTGAGAATATGTGGAAAGAAATGAGAATTGCTGTTCACCAAAGGTCCCCATCCAACTTGATGGAGCTTGAGCAATTTTGCAGAGACAAGTTGACAAAAGTTGCTGTGTCCAGATGTTCAAAACTGGCAAAGACCTATCCAAATAGACTCATGGGGCTGTAATTGCTGCCAAAGGAGCCCCTACTAAATATTGACTAAAGGGGACGAATGCATCTTTAGCTCGTCATATATTATGCATACTTAGGATAATGCTTATGTTCATGCCTGACAGTAAGAGAACCATTTTGATGAAATAAAGTTGACGATGGTGTGTTAGCCACATATATGACTGGGTTGTCAAACATAACACATCTTTATACTGAAGGGAGGCTAATGAGGAGCATGATGTTAACTCTTCACATCCTATACATGGTTTTAGTGCGTGAAAGTGCACAAAGCTTTAAGATGAGATTATTAGATGGCTCGTATGATCTCCAGTGTTCTTATCACTGAATTTAAAACATTATTCACTTAAGGTGCATGTCGTTATTGCACTGTTTCGTTGTCTATCGCTCCTCTATTGTTCCTTAATAAGAGCTTTGAGGCAAATTACATCACATCTTCACATACCCCTTGCAGTTTGCAGTTGTGTATATTATTAATATTAATATTATCATTACAACATTATTTTTCCCATAACATATTTTTTATCCTTGAGTGGTTGTATTTTACTTTAGTTGGGATATCACTTGGGAGATACATTTTCAAGTGAAAAAGTTCATAATCCCTGGAGGGTGTCTTTAAATCCGTCTTTCAACTCTGATTGTTTTGCTCTCTTTTTGAAGAGCAGCACCAATCATGGCTGTGAACTATCTGTTTGATCATCGGACAACCTTGGCTAACAGCACCTCGTTTGTTAGTTTTCATGCAACTGTATAATTAGTGTCAGCACTAGTCCCTATGAAATTAAGTTGAGTAGTTTTCTTCACTTCAGAAGTGAGGAAACATCTTTGCTAAGAGATATGAACACTTTCCATATGGAACAATTGAATTTCACGTTAACGCTGTTTGAAAATAAATACTCTACATGGCTAAGAGTATGTGGACACCCGACCACAAACTTACATTTATATGGGCTTGTTGGACAAAGTTATTTAACTTTGGACTAAGTTATTTTCCAACACTTGGTTTGACAGGTATTCATATGGATGTTCATGTGCTGCGGCTTCTTTTTTGGAAGGTGTTTACACACATTGATATCATTGTCTGTTTAAACAGACCTATTTTGCTTGCACTGCGGAATTTCAGAGATAGAGATCCAATTAATTTATATGGTCCCTATCAAGGCCACTGCACATTGTCACACCCTAATTTGTCCTCTAATCCACAATATGAGCAAACTCAACCACAGCAAAGCTGTCTAATTTGTGCACTTTGTCACCTACAAAACACAGGGAATATGTATGGGCCTGTACGTATTGCAATACCCATTAATAAATAACAATGCAAGTATAATTCAAAACAATTGGATTTAATGTACATTGCACCTTGAAATGTGATCCATTCATTTGTGTCATTGTGTCATTTTATTGCAGCTGTTTGCCTTACAAATGTGCCTTGAACCTGGTTCCATGTGGAATTGCAACAACAACTGTTTATATTCAAACTAACTGTCCCCTCATAGTGCACTTGTTAAATTTACTCTCACTGTTGGTCGACTGGCTTACAAAACTGTAAAAGCTATGTCGAATACGGAAAAGCGATTTAGATGACACAACGATTACCTACTGTGCTTGTTTTCTCACTTGCACCGAAATTGAGTGAACTGTGTAGAATTTTAGCAACCAGGAACTGACTAATGGATTTCACTTGCTCCTGTCTGCCATTGTTTGTTTGAGGAGAGATGATCACAGTGACACTGATGGAGGGTGTAGACTTTTCATGTGACAACAGAACCCGTTGCTTTGCTGCATGGTTTCTGGGTGGTTGATTAATACAATATTTATAATTAAAGTGATTAAGTCAGTCACTAATTAACAGTGTTGTTTTGAGAAAGTTTCATCTTTAGCCCTGTCTGTGACCTGTTGTTATTTTACTGGGCTTGAGATTTAATTAGAGGCAATGGTATTTACTGCTCATTATGTTGATTGCAACCTGTCAGTTTTGGGGCAGGATGAATAGTTGTCACAGGAGGAAAGGAGTTTGAATGGACAACATATGGGCACTCATGTCCATCTCATACTTTTAATGATCATGTGCAAGAGAATCCAGCTTGCTAAACTCCCCGTGGTGCCTTTGATTTCTTCTTGTTTTTCTTTCCAGAACAGATAAATTGGGATGCACCAATGATTGTCAATATAGCAATATATTGTATAACCAGAATGCTCAGTAACTGTGTTACCACTCATATTCAATCACACAATGTCTGGGCATATCATCTATTTCTGTGGCTTAATGCAGAAGCCCCAGCTGGTCTCCAGCAGTATCTGGGCCAGCCCAACAAGCCAATGTATCCAAAGGAAAGAGCTGCACGTCCTATCATGGGCAAAGCCCAAACAGGATTTAATGGCTTGAGTAGATGTTTTTAAGACATCTGGGTTGGAAAAGTCTGGACGTCCTTCTTATCTACCTCCCAATTCCGGGAATCCTCCAGTCATGGTTTGTGGGTTTCTGGAATTTTGCAACGCTAGGTTGGTGGAATAACACAGTTTCCCATAACACAGTTCTCCTGTGCTCTAGTTAATGACAGAAAAGTAAGGTTGAAAGAGGACAGCTCCAGAAACTCTGGTGGATGATGGGAAACTATGTGCTACTGTAGTGGCATGACACTAATAGGTGCATATCCACTGTAGACCGCAAGCCCTCTCAGTCTGTATGGCCTGATTCACAGTGATTGGGAAGGGGGGAGGAAACGATGACACAGGGTGCACTCATTCATCAGATAGTGAGATGCTCTTACTGAGAAACCAAACATATTCTGGAGGAACATAACAGGCTGTCTTAAACACTAGCTACTTCCCTTTCGCTGTCTGTAAGAAGCATTTCAGAGGGGAGCACTTACTAATGAGTTCATGTGGACTCAACAGTACCCTGTATCCTGGTACAACCCGTTTGGAGTTTCTCTTCCTTTGCTAATAGATAACGCTAATGGATACAATTGTAGACCTTGTCTTAAAAACACAGAGTACAATGTCCATCAAAATGTTATTGAATGTCAGTAACAAACTTGTGTTTTTTTTTTAGTGTCTCCTGACTCCCTCTCTCTCTCCCCGGTTGCCCAGATGTGTCGGTCAGCCTGCTATCGCTGGTGGTGATGACATGCGGTTTGGCCCTTTTTGGGGTCTCTCTCTTCGTGTCATGGAAGCTGTGCTGGTTGCCGTGGCGCGACCGTGGCCTCCCCGACAGTGTGAAGGACGGCCAGGGGGACCAGCAGCCCGTTCTGACGGAGGTGGACGGGGTGGAGAATGAGTACAGCGAGGATTGTGCCAAGGAGTCATCAGGACCGTTGGTCCAGGAGTCAGCCATGAAGATCAGCCACACGTCCCCAGACATACCCCTGGAGGCCCAGTCCAAGGCCAAGGACAACCACATACGCCACATCACCCGCGTGCAGCGTCAGATCACCGAGCCCACCTCCTCTGTCCGGTCAGTCTCACGGCGCAGGGAAACCCATGAGACGATTCCCCTAGCGGGTTGTGTCTTCACCTAATGATAACTGGTTTCTCCACCCTCTGCAGGCACAACTCCATCCGCCGCCAGCTGAACCTGTCCAACCCAGACTTCAACTTGGGCCAGTTCCAGAGGCAGGAGTCTGTGGCCACGCTGGGGAGGATCAAACCTGAGCTGTACAAGCAGCGCTCAGTGGACACGGACGAGGGCAGGAGGGCGCGCAGCTGTGGCCGGATACACTTCATCCTCAAGTTCGACTGTGACCTGGAGCAGCTCATCGTCAAGATCCACAAGGCACAGGACTTACCGGCCAAGGACTTTACAGGGACCTCTGATCCTTATGTAAAGATCTACCTGCTCCCTGACCGCAAGACCAAGCACCAAACCAAGGTGCATCGCAAGACTCTTAACCCTGTGTTCGATGAGGTCTTCCTGTTCCCAGTGGCCTACGCTGAGCTGCCAATGCGCAAACTACACTTTAGCGTCTACGACTTTGACCGCTTCTCCCGCCATGACATCATAGGCCAGGTGGTGGTGGATAACTTTCTGGACCTACCGGACTTCCCCAGAGAGACTAAACTTTGTAGGGATATCCAGTACGTTACCTCGGTGAGTTTACTTCTTAATTTCTCTCAAAGCGTAGGCAAAGCGCAGACAAAATAAACCATGATTTTTGTATGTTTTTAGGTGATTTAGTCCTAGAAGCTTTACTGCTTGCTCTGTAATTTCATTCCAATAACTCTTTTCTTATGTTAATTTATGAGCGTTAAAATCTCAGAACAATATTGATAATATACAGTAACATCTTCAATTTTGCAAATGTTTTAATTTTTTAATGAAATAGTATACTATTTGGGCATATATGGTTCCTGAATTTAATCCCGGCTAATTTTAGATTAATGATTCAGTTTGTAAACCATGCCAACAGAGGGGAAAAATGAACCGTTATAAAAAGAAATGGTCAGCTTCTGCAGGTGTTTTGCAGGATGTGCAATGATACAAGTAAACAAGGTCTGTGATGAGCTACATTTGCTTAGTTTGCTCATTTCATTGTATAAAATGGGTCATACCTTCTTACTCTCTAACCGATGTGCCTGTACAGTTGTACAGGTACGTTCACCAGAATGGGGGAAAACAATATTTGACTTGGACTGCCTGTCTAAACTCAGTCTTAGACACATATCTGAACCAGCCCTGCCCATCCCTCAGGCCTATCAAAAACTACTGAAACAATCAAAATGTTAAAAGACCAAGTAATAACAAGATAAGGGATGATACCAGATTGCTGTCCCCTCAGAAACACCCCCAATGGCTAACATAAAAATATACTTAGATGGGTTAAATAATACATAATCACACCAGGAAATGCATGGGGTAGTGAGCTACATCTTTGTTGGCAGAAAATATGTTGACTTGACATGAGGGCAGGAGTCTGGTGCTCTTCACATTATTCACATTCATCACAATAGAGAGGTTTTCCCTGTCCAAATGAAACTCACTGGACCCTGACTGACATGTCAGAAAGGCTGTGGAGTCTGAATTGGTAGTCAATAGATTGTCTAACAAGAAATCTACAGTCTCATTGGAGACTCATTGTTAAAATATGGCTTACAGTGTAATTTACAGATTGTAGGTTGTCTGCCGTCTCAAGAGAGAACTGTGGTCTCAGTTATGTCTCAATTATATATATAGATATACAATACCAGTCAAAAGTTTGGATAAATTTAACTTTTGACAGGTACTAAATCTACTACCTGTTTTGCAGGCTATGTTCATTAGTATTTTTATACATTTTAAACATGTTCATCCACCCACATAGGGTTTTAGTTAATCAGAAGTGTTATTAGGTTTAAACAATGAATAATTCTATGCCTGGTACTTTGCATCATTGGATATATTCTGAATAAGTTGTGAGTAATATTTATGTATTGTACGTGGTCCCACAGAATGGAATTAATGTGTGCATTTTTGGAACTATTACTGTAGTATTAGAGGAGTCATGAGTTAACTGACTAGGGAATCATCGGTTAGCTGACTATGGAGTCATTGGTAAGCTAAATGGGAAGTCATGGGTGTGCTGACTGGGGAGTCATGGGACTTGGGGAGTCATAGGTGAGCTGACTTGGGGAGTCATGGGTGAGCTGACTGGGGGAGTCATGGGTGAGCTGACTTGGGGAGTCATAGGTGAGCTGACTGGGGGAGTCATGGGTGAGCTAACTGGGGGAGTCATGGGTGAGATGACTGGGGGAGTCATGGGTGAGCTGACTGGGGGAGTCATGGGTGAGCTGACTGGGGGAGTCATGGGTGAGCTGACTGGGGAGTCATGGGTGAGCTGACTAGGGGAGTCATAGGGGACCTGACTGGGGAGTCATGGGTGAGCTGACTAGGGGAGTCATGGATGAGTGAGGGGATGTGATCTGGATCTTCCTCGAAGCACACACAAACACATGACCACACACAGCAACTCACATCCCCAGAACTGGGCCACCTCCCCTGGGAGCCAGAGCATGGGACATCACAAGTCAAACCACTAGTCCATGCATAAATCATATCTCAGGGCTAAGTATAGGTTTCAAAAATGCCATAATTACATACAAACTGTAAACTGGCATAACATCTGACATTAAAGTACTTCATCTCCATGAATAAATTGTCGAATCGCATGAGTAAGGGGCTGAAGAATACTGTGTGAAAATGTAGTCCAATGTCTATTTCTTGGATAACATCAATTGCAAGTAATGTAACATGTTAGTGACACGTTTAAGCTTATTTTCACAGTATACACCGATCAGCCATAACATTATGACCACTGACAGATGAAGTGAATAACACAGATTATCTCGTCATTATGGCACCTGTCAGTGGGTGGGATAAATTAGGCAGCAAGTGAACATTCTGCCCTCAAAGTTGATGTCTTAGAAGCAGGAAAAATGGGCAAGTGTAAGGATCTGAGCAACTTTGACAAGGGCCAAATTGATGGCTTGACAACTGGGTCAGTGCATCTCCAAAACTACAGCCCTTGTGGGGTGTTCCCGGTCTGCAGTGGTCAGTACCTATCAAAAGTAGTCCAAGGAAGGAAAAGCGATGAACCAGCAATGAACCCCAAGGCTCCTTGATGCACGTGGGGAGCGAAGGCTGGCTCGTGTGGTCCGATCCAACAGACGAGCTTCTGTAGCTCAAATTGCTGAAAAAGTTAATGCTGGTACAATTAGAAATGTATCAGAACACCTAGTGCATCGCAGTTTGTTGCGTATGGGGCTGTGTGGCCGCACACCCGTCAGGGTGTCCATGCTGATCCCTGTCCACTGCTGAAAGGGCCTACAATGGGCACGTGAGCATCACAACTGGACCACGGAGCCATGGAAGAATGTGGCCTGGTCTGATGAATCACGTTTCCTTTTTCATCAGGTGGATGGCCAGGTGCATGTGCGTCGCTTACCTGGAGAACACATGGCACCAGGGTGCACTATGGGAAGGAGGCAAGCCGGCGGAGGCAGTGTGATGCTTTGGGCAATGTTCTGCTGGGAAACCTTGGGTTCTGCCATTCATGTGGATCTTACTTTGACACGTAGCACCTACCTAAGCGTTGTTGCAGACCATGTGCACCCTTTCATGGCAACGGTATTCCCTGATGGCATTGGCCTCTTTCAGCAGGATAATGCACCCTGCCACAAAGCAAAAATGGTTCAGGAATAGTTTGAGGAACAAAACGAGTTCAAGATGTTGACTTGGCCTCCAAGTTCCCCAGATCTCAATCCAATCGAGCCTCTGTGGGATGTGCTGGACAAATAGGTCCGATCCATGGAGGCCCCACCTTGCAACTTACAGGACTTAAAGGATCTGCTGCTAACATCTTGGTGCCAGATACCACAGCACACCTTCAGAGGTCTAGTGGAGTCTATGCCTCGACGGGTCAGGGCTGTGTTGGCGGCAAAAGGAGGACCTACACAATATTCGGCAGGTGGTCATAATGTTATTGCTGATCAGTGTATACCTTCTACAGACAGTGTGATACAGATATCCAGATAAGTGCACTGGCTCAAAAACCTTTACTTAGTTCCTACAAGTTTTAAGGAGGTCCCTAATCCACCTTTATGAGGGTTGTTAGACAATAGGCTAGGATCATCGGCAGCTTATCCTGTCAGAAAGATAAAGAGCATGTATAGATAGAGGGCCCCATTCCTGTGAAATACTCTCTTTAATTAAACACAGCTTAAATAACCTATTGTAGAACTGAATAGAAGACAAATGGCCTCTTGTCAGTCTGTTATAACAAAGATTTTAAAGAACACTGTAATCTGTGTCCCTGCAACCCTAGTCAATAGCATTGATCTGAGTCAAAGTGGGACATAATTAGGACTTGGTTAATGTTATGAGTGTGTTTAATGATCCAGTGTAGTAGACCTTCTACCCATATCCACAGTAACCATCCCTGAAGCATAATGTCTTATAGCAGGTGTAGGTAACAGGAGCGAATCCATTCCCAAATATTCCCAAAAATAAGAGACATTTTGTGATTGTTTGTCAATGTAATCAAGATATGACATTATCTTCAAAAATGAATCTATTTAGTTGTGGTCCATTTGGGGTCTATTTATGTAGTTATTACTGTCTCCTTGACCATTGACACCATCAAAATTGGCCTGCGGCTAAACCTTGTTCCCTCTCCTATAGCCAGGTCTTTTTGACCTGCATGACTTAAACAGACATGAGAAACCTGAGGCATTTAACAGAGAAAACTGGTTTACAACAACAAGAATCAACTTTAAGTACAGTGACTCTCAAAAGTATTCACCCGCCTTGGACTGTCCCATATTTTATTGTGTCACAACATGGATGGAAAATTGATTTAGTCAGGGGTTTTTGCCACTGATCACCATAAGAAGTCCATAATTTCAAAGTCAAAAATTCTATCTACAAATAAAAAAATAAAAAATTTATGCAAGACAAATAATTGATTGAATAAGTATTAAATCAATGTATTTCATGTTGTAAAATTATATAATCTGGCAAAGTCCAATGGGGTGAAAACCTTTGAGAGCGACTGTATATATTTTATATATATCCAGCTCTGGAAAAAATTAAGAAACCACTGCACCTTTTTCTTTCCTTTCCAAAAAAGTTGAAAAGGAAAGTTTTTTTGAAAGGAAAGAAAAAGATGCAGTGGTCTCTTAATTATATACTTATGGAATTGTTTTTAGATGGTCATGAGCAATTTCATTTTCATGACCTTTGTAGTTAAACAGTTAAAAAATTATTAATTACATTGAGTTTGGCGTTTACTGCTATGTCCTATGAAAATGCATTGAAATTAGACACACTAGGGTATTAATGAGACAAATTAAGGCATTATCTAGGCTGATGCCAATGTTGCAACTTGGCATTTGTGTTTGTATTTTAGGGTGATCTATAATTCATTGAGGAGTAAACATCCATAAAGGGCAATCCATTCATCCCAGTGTGAAAGAAAGACAGAAGACAAAAATGTCAATCAGAAAACAATATGTTTATGCTTCAATATGTTCTTCCTCTTTAAACCATTAATGTTCCTCCTCATGAATGGATTTATTAATGGGAAGAACGCTGCTTCGCAGGCCTGTGATGGTCGAGGGATCTAAGATCCAGCCTAATTTATGCAGACTCATGTTCCCCCTTGAGTCTGGCATACCATCGATTCACAGCTTAATACATTTGTCCCAGGTTCAGGGAGTCAGTGCCTACTACAGACTGTGGTACTGGTCGGATAGTTTTGGGTTTGTATGTGGGTGTGTGTCTGTGTGAGGTGGGTGTGTGTGGGGTGTACTGTAGGTATGCATAAAAAATGGAGTTGAAATTATGCTAATATAGCTGATTTACAAATAGATAATGACTGCTGGTTCATGGCTGATCTACTCCCAGAAAAAATAATATACTATTGGCCAACTACAGAGAAAAGAGGTCATCTCTGACCTCTTAAGCACTTCCAAAGTTTGTTACCTTTCTACCGGAGTCTTGAGAATATGACTCAGAAGTTGACAACTAAATATCCTCAAATCCATTACTAATAAGCAGTCAAATATGAGTATTACCTTGCCAGGTAATACTGATTTGTTAGCCTAACTTGATTCTGTCAGGTGCTAGTATAACACATTTAAAATGCTGAATCATGATTCTTCACAGTGGGTCTCAACTGCTGACTCACTGTAACACAGGGCGACGTCGTTCCACACACGGCGGCTGTTACCAGGCCATTTCATCAGCCTTTGTCTCCTTCTCTTTCTCTTTACTAACATGGTAGCAACACACTGTCTGTCTATTAAGAGGCCCTTTAAAGATGGGGGGAGAGAGAGAAGGGGATCATGGGGGGAAGGTGTTAGATGGATGATTACACGAGATAGACTGCCAGCATTCTCTCTCAGCTATACTGAGGGCCTTTAGAGCTCCAGTGTAATTTGACTGAACGAGCACAAGTGACCATAATTCCATCACTGACATGATTTAAGTTCTTCAAAGAATGGAGGTAACTGTTATTCTATAGTCTGCAGATGGAATTGGGTAATTTAATTATTTAGCCTGAGAGGGATGGGCTGATGGTTTCACCCCTAATCGCACGTGTATGTCTTTCTCCGTGCATGTGTGTGTGTGTGTGTGTTTGTAGGCAGAGTGTATTTGTAAGAGAGGCTGAAAGTATAAATATATGTGTGTGTGTATGGGTGTGAAATGTGCTCCTGTGGCACGGTATGACCAGGTCATTGTAGCCAATGGTGGCCAGATAATGACATAGGTTAGGCTCCAGTGTGGTGCCTGGCGTCCTCGTCGATAGCCTGGATGAATCAACTCCTTTGTTTGATTAAATTGGTAATGATTTTGGGCATAGGCCAGAGAGCCGTATAAGCACCCTAATGTTGTTTTAATACCCCAGATTGCATTAGATCTGTCATTAGAAGCAACCAGATAGAACACTTATTGGTACTTGAATGAATATGCCAAGTCCATATTTTCCACTGTTGCCATTATTATTAGCTGACCATTTTAAAATGACTAAAGAATGTCCTTCTCTGAAAAACACATAGCGAACAATTAATTATACTGTGAAATGTTGTACTGTATGCACAAAGAATACTTTAACCATCAGAATATGAACATATGACATCCCTCTTCTGCTCAGGAAGTGCCTCCCCATTCCATTACGCCGTTATTGACAATGACGCAACCGTTTAAGCTATATGCAAGGTACCAATAACCCCGTCAGAGACAGTTCAAGCTAACCAAGGAGTGGTTTTATGATACTTCGTTACGCGTACATTATCAGCGCAAGTCCTTAGCAACCGCGTCCATTGATCTGCCAGTTGTGGGGTGTTTTGAAGAGATGCTTTGAAATGGAACATGAAAGTAATTAGCTAATAATCTGAGTTGAGCCATTAATAGTAACATCATGAATTTTTCATTTACAGCACATTAGAATGTTGGGTAATGTCTACAACCACAGTTACCTGGGGGAGGCAACGAAGTAGGACACTAATGGGTTAATAGAAACCCCACCCCCACAGGGATATGTTTGTTATGATAACTTTGTGTGACAAGACTGAAGTACTAGTTAACGGGTCTCAACTGGTTCAGGACACTCCAGAACAAAAGGGAAAACGGGAGAATTTGGTTCCGGTAACGTGATGTTACCAGCCATCTGGAGTCAACCCAGCCCTAGAATGAGCTCGTCCACCGAACCGCACTAAATTTCCGAGGCAAAATTGAGTGTACAGAGGTGAAAATGTACAACCTTGCACTGTGGTAAATAAGCGCAGTTCCCAAAACAGTCCAGCTCTAGACCGAGAAAAGAAATGCCCTGACATGGCCAACACTCCGAGCCTTCTGCACCTTAAAGATGCCACGGCCGGCACTCTGGTTGAGGAAACCATCTCAGAATCCCAGGATGCCCTATAGTGCTGGTACATTCACGCAGCTAATAAAACGACTACCTTGGGAAGTGTACCTATATAATAACCAAATTCACGCCCCTTCTAAACAACACTTTTTTATTTTTTACTGTTCGTAGCATATTATACTATGGTGATCGGAAAACTGTAGTGAGGTCAGATGTTTCTGATCATATCACCTGGCTCTGTTCAGTTTGCTGACTAATGATGTCAGTCCAAACCTAAAGACCAAATGCTGAGGAAATCCAAGGGGAAAGATGCAGCACGTCAACGAAGCAGCACGTCAACATGCATTGAAGACGCAGCCTGGGACTTTAAACATCCCATTTAAGGCTGGATGTGTAACACATTGTTTTAGTTTGCATTATCTTCTATCATGCCTTAAATTAGCTACGTTTAAAAGCAAGTGGTTGTGATGACATGGGACAGATATTGACACATACATCACACTGTGCACAATTTTTGGAAATCTGTTTTGGCTTGACATTACTTTTACAACCAAAATCTAATGCATCATTAAGCTCTAAAATTTAAGATTTACTTCAAAGCATTTAAGTCATGGTTTTGGGGCACGATTCATACAGAAATAAATGTTCCAGTTTTATGGAGCTGATTGCATTTCAGTATATTTAAATATTTTAACATCATTTACTTTATCAGTGAAGTAGTTCCCCCAAATCCATTCCATAGAGAACAGAGTGTTATATAGGGGGTAGTAAAGGCCAGTTGCCACCGATGACAGCTCTCAGACCAGGCAGAGGGGCTTGCTTCTCTTGGAAACTGTGTGTGAGAGAAGAGAGAAAGACCGGGACTGACCACTGATCAGGCAGGAGGTTACCAAGCTAGGCCCGGTAATGAGCGGTTCTCTGTGAAGAGCTGGACTGACCTTTCTTACTGATGCAGAATAATGGCTCTTCCCACAGTGCCAGAGGGCCTGCCGACGGGAACCTTCACACAGGGAGAATGATCTGCTATAACAGGCCCTGTACAGCCCCCCCCCCCGCACACACACACACACACACACACACACAGGCCCACACACACACACACAGGCACACACACACACACACACATACACAGGCCCACACACACACACACACACACACAGACACACAAAGGCCCACACACTGAATAACGGAGTTTATGCTCCGTTATTCAGCACCTTGTTAAGTATGTTCTGTGTCAGTCCCAGGTCTTACGATCCCTCAAACAGACACCTACAGGGCGAACGGGGGTTGTCAAGGTTACATAAAGTACGGTGCATGCCTTAGTCGAGGCGAGACTCACGGCCCTCCTGTGTTTGCCGTTAACTAACCTTGTGAGTGATGCTGTTGTCAAAGTAACGCATCACTCACACAGGCGCTCTATTTTCAGAGGTGATAATTGGAGAGCGGCTCCACATGCTAACTGAAACACGGTTCAGTGAGGACCAGCCTAGTCTTTTCCATGGAAGCCGGTGCTATTCAGTGACATGGTGACACGTTCAGTAAAAAATCAAAAATAGATGTCAATGGGTGTTTTCATTGCTTCGCAGGACAATGTGGACTTGGGCGATCTCATGTTCTCCCTGTGTTACCTACCAACGGCTGGGAGGCTGACCATCACCATGATCAAGGCGAGGAACCTCAAAGCCATGGACATCACTGGAGCTTCTGGTAGGGGTCATTTATGTGGCGTCTGGGGGGTCAAATGTGTTGTGGAATGTTTGTTTGAATTCATGGTGGACAGACTGAACAGTAACCTCCTGTAACAGTGTCATATATCAAAGGGAATTGTCATTTTGGTCCCCCAGTCGTTTAATAACAGTCCATTGAGCAGAAGACGTGTGTGTGTGTGTGTGACTAAACATATGTGTGTGTGTGTGTGTGTGTGTGTGTGTGTGTGTGTGGGTGTGTGTGTGTGACAGAACATGCGTGTGTGTGTGACAGAACATATGTGTATGTGTATGTGTGTGTGACAGATCATATGTGTGTGTAGCACGGTTGTGTCAACCAAATGGCACCCTACTCCCTACATAGTACACTACTGTGGAGCAGATGCCTGTAAGGACACGTGTGACTTTCCACCACTGTGTCCTGTCTCTCTCCAGATCCCTATGTGAAGGTGTCTTTAATGTGTGAGGGACGGAGACTGAAGAAGAGGAAAACATCCACAAAGCGAAACACACTGAATCCAATCTACAACGAAGCCATAGTATTTGATGTTCCTCCAGAGAACATTGATCAGATCAGCCTCCTTATAGCAGTGATGGACTATGATCGGTAAATACATTCTATTTTGTAAAGCTTCTTTCACTAAAATCGGTATCATTCTAATGGCATTTTGTGGTGTCTTTCTGCAAATGGCTTAAATGGTGTCTTTAATACACACAAAAAAGATTTCTCTATAGACACAGTATGGTACAGTAGTTTTATAGAAACATATTGCTGATTCTCCCTAAGTGTAACACGTTTTAGTTGGAAAGCAGAAGGCATTATGCTAGCCCTGCTCAAGAGAGATGGTATGTTAAACAACTGAACATAGTACAGACGGTATGACGCCTGATGCTGTTCAGAGGAAATATTTTAGTTGAAATACACTGCCGAAACAATTCTAAAATTATTTCAACAAGAAAGACGCAGTAGGACAGAGAATACACTGGTATAAACAAATTTATAGGACTGTCAAACAGTCTGCAAAACAAGTGGACCTTGATTTGTTTTAATGTGTAGAGGGCCACAAGTCAGGGGTTAAGTCAAAGATATAATTGTGAGTGCCTGTAATGTATGGCAATAAAAGGTTTTGATGTGATGGTGTTGCCCCCTGTCACAGTGTAGGTCACAACGAGGTCATCGGAGTATGTAGGGTGGGCAACGAAGCAGAGAGCCTGGGCCGAGACCACTGGAACGAAATGTTGTCCTACCCCCGGAAGCCCATTGCCCACTGGCATCCCCTGGTAGAGGTATGTGTCCATTCATTAATCCATCTATTCAATACCTGGAGATCTGTCGGTCCATCCCTCCATTTTGTTCAGTGTGACTCAACATGAAACACAGACGGAAGAGGAAAGACTGTTAAAGTTTTATGTTTGAAATCATGAGTAACCCTAGTGTAGGTAGACAGCCAGAACTGAGGAAACTGGAAGCCAAAGTTCCCTTCTCTAGGTTGGATAAAACACACTTTCATAGAAGGATTACATAACGCAAATCTATAATGGAGTTGTTTTTGTTCCGTCATCAAAACCGTCCATTTTAGTTGTGGGAAAAGAGAACACCAATGCATTTAAAACAGTACGTTTCCATCCTCATTACTAGAGAGTGGAGACCAAAAATAATTTGTGGTCTTGATCAACATTTATCTTGACACAATATCTATTCATATTCATCTGAGAGGATCAAAGCTGAAAACGGAAGAGTAACCAGACCAGAAAGAAAATACATTTAAAAGATATTTTTGAGGTGAGTAAAAACATAAAATAAAAAAATCATAATTGGCCAAATAATGTTTTATTTTTTTTTTCACATTCATTTTTTTCCCCATGATGGAATGTAGCACACAGTGATGTAACTGGGTTGTCATTTACTATTATGGTAGCTGCATATCAGAGGCCCTGAAGTGAGTTCAGTTCGCTCTAAAGTTTTTGCTCCATTGTGGAACGGTTTGTAGTGAGTCCCTTCTGAAACCCAATACATGTTTTTTAATATGTTCAAATGTATGTATTGGATAAGTTTTAAACAGTTTCCTTAAACATACTTTGAAAGAACATTGCTCATGGTTGGTGGTTGTAGCACTGTATGTCTTGAAGCAACACATTTAGTATTTCAAGGGCAGCAGCAATTATAGAATGGCTGACAGCTTTCCCGATCCATAAACCAACCCCTCCATGTTTTTTTGAATTGGTCGTTTAGCACGGCATCATTTGTTTAATTACACATTTCCGTATATTTTTGTGTGTAGCACCCTGTGGTGTTTTCTCTAGAAACTTAACAGAAACAAAATTAACAAATGAAATTAACTGGTGTGGGACCTTTTGAAATGTTTCCTGGCAAAATGTTTTCCATTAGAAGTAAACAGTTTAGCCAGATCTTTACCTGTGGTGCTCCTACTGAGCTGAAGAATACGGAGGGCTCAAACACGCATGCGACTTGGTATTATTTTTGCTGGTGGCTTTTTCATGCGTTGGTGTTTTGTCATATTAGTGCATGACTCACTGACCCTGAAGACCACAGACAGTTCTCATCAATAATTCACATCCCAGGTTACTTGACCCAAGGTTGCAGTGCCTCTGCTGTGCCACGGTTCAAACTGGGCTCAGTCCTTACATCCGCCTCTCGGTTGTCTCTCTTCTCCTGACCTGCTTTTTAGCCGGTTAAATGCTAAAAAAGAGCAACGCTTTCTAGTTGCTAAGCAGACTGCAATCTAAATTGGAAGTTCTCTGAAAGACGGACAATTCAGCGACAGCGTTTATTTATGATAACCGTGTGGTGTGTTTCAGAGGCACAGTGTGGTAACAGCTGATTTGGGGACAGAAGCGCAACAAAGACCACAGGGGGCCACACACAGCAAGGACAGTTTTTCTTTAAGTGAATACAATCTTCAGGGTGCATTATGTTACTCCAGGCCTCCCCAGGCTACATCCGCCAAAAGTAGATTTCGCCTCTGAGTCGTCCCTCGTTGTGCCATTCAGCTGTCCGTTGTAATCCCAGACTTCCGATCACCTGGCTGTTCTGTTAATCCCTCTGAATGTCTTCTGTCTGTGTGTTCGTTAGTGGGTGTGCCAGGGGACTGCAGGCGGCAGCCAAGGCGGTTCCACCAACTCTCTGAAGACTCCTCCCACACCATGAGGAGACCCTAAAGGGCGGCGAAGGAGAGGAGAAGTGGAGAGCCTCCACGTCCAGAGAGGAGTAAAGCACAGTATGCTAGAGATAGTAGTTATTACACCTGGTTTCTTACCACGCTAATTAAACTTTGTGCTGGACTAAAACGCATGGTCAATAAAGAACCTCCGGTTTGAAAGAGCATTTAAGTCCAGGACCAGGGTGAAATCATGTCCAGGAAACCAGTCAGATGTGCTCTCCCCTCAGGGAACGTACACATAGTCAGCTGCATGTCCAGTGGCCATTCGTTAGTACTATTTGTTTAAAACAATACGGACATCTTAAAAGTGTTACTGTTCAGTTGGGATGTAATTGTATAGTCTTGTTTATGTCTCGTTTTATCACACATTGTTACAATTAATTGATATTTCTTCATGGAGTACAGTGCATGGGTTCTTTTTTGTGTAAATTGTTATTTCTTATGCTCTTTGGTTGATTATTTTGTGAGATATTAACATACTGTAAACACAAAATGTACCATGAAACTAAGACTTAGTATGTAAATTGTTCATTCAGTTGTTACTAAATAAATATTTATATATATAGTATATATATAGTATGTTCAGTTATCATACCTAATAATGTACATGTTTTGATAAATATTTGACAACAATTTGCTGAGATTTGGCTGAAGCTTGAGAGGAATTCTCGATATCAGCTTACCACATCATTATGTCATAGCAATCTGACAATCGATGATACTATCAATGAGGTTTCACACAGCCATTGTTTGATGCATGCATTGTCTGAGCAGGGGAACAAAACCAATCTTTTTCCAACCTTTTCCTGAAGTGCAATTGTGCCAAATAAAAAACTAATGTTGTGTGTACAACAAAAAGACAGGTCAGGTTTCCAGTGCCAAGTGTTTATGGCTGTGACAGGAAATAGAACAAAATTACCACACATGCCTTTCCTCAGTTCTATTCACCAGAAAGCCTCTTTCTTTACACCTGTGGTTGTGGTCATAAGTCCTTAACAGGCCACATACTGTGGCACATACACGGCCTCTCCTGTATCAACACCGTACCAACCCAAAGAGAACAACCTGACCCAGGGCTGGATAACAGTGTCATTGAACGCACCTCAGCTGCCACCCCTTGATGAGGCACATCTGCCCCGAATCAGGCCTCATCAGAGGGAGAAAAAAAAGGCCAGAGAAAAGCAGCTCTGGGTAGCTGCAAGGCTGCCCGGCAGCAGCTCCACCCCCAGTGGGGCGTGGTCCAACACTTAGGGAGGGGTGTGTCGCAAACGCACCCCCTCCTGTGTTAGTGTCGGACCAATGTCCCAGGGAGAACCACCTGGCCTTGGGCTTCAACATGTGGCCCTTGAACACAGCTTAGCTGCCACCCCTCGACATGCCCCTAATCAGGCCTCATCAGGGGGAGGATAAAAGGCCCCTGACAAGCAGCTCTGGGTAATAGTGGATGAAGAGAAGTGTGACGTGTTATTTGCAGAGCGTCACCAGGAGGCTGCCCACAGGATTTTGCCTCGCCACCTTCCCGGGCATTATGTTTTCTCTTTCCCTCTGCTATTTTTTTTGTTAATAAAATGCCCTGCAGGGCCCAGAACACTGCCATTCTGTCTGTTCCCTGTCTCTCTCCCCCGTTACAATATACGCTGACACATGACAGAGACCAAAACCTGCTTCAAATCAACTGAGGCAAGATGACAGCAACAAGGTTGAAGCAAGAGGAAAATTATGACGTTGAGTATAAATGATTGACAGCGTGTACGAGCTGCTCACTGGGCCTCTGATGGAAAGACCATACAAGACGTGGGCAGGATCCTTTGGCAGTGCTGGAGACAGAACCCCTCCTGCACCCAGTGAAATCACATCAACCACCCAGCACTCAGTCTTAAGCCCGCAGGTAGTCAGAAAGTGAAGTCTGATGAGGGGACTGGGTCCTGCCAGCAGTCAGGTGGAGAACTCAATTAATGTCAGAAGACAGGATCACTGATTACTCTTACAGAGGATCATGTGAACACATTAATGTC
>JACXGI010007418.1:0-10558 GCA_016801175.1 Esox masquinongy
AAACAGGAAAACATGTCAGTCAGTCTTATCTTTTCAAACTGTCCATATATTGTTCTCTAATGTCAAGTAAACAATATACACTCTGAATGGAATGTGACCTGTGTTCACAAACTAAACGGGACAGGTGTGTGTGTGTGTGTGTGTGTGTGTGTGTGTGTGTGTGTGTGTGTGTGTGTGTGTGCGTGTGTGTGTGTGCGTGCGTGCGTGCAAATTGATTGTGATTAAGAACGACTGACAGTGGTGTGTGTGTGTGTCAATGGAATGTGTGTGATTGTGTGTAGAAGGGCCTCTGCGCTAGGAATGTAAGCAGCTTGTTTAACTGTCTGACTGGTTGAGGGTAGAAGCTGTTCTTTAGCCTCTCTCCTCGATGGTTGCAGTATGAGCCGGCCGTGGCTCTGCCCACAACCAGGGGGCCCATACGGTTGTGTCTATCTTCACTTCATCATCCTGGTGCATTTCTTCACATGCCTGAGATTGAGGAAGCACTGTTGCCTATTCACTCACCCTGGTTGATGAGGTCCTTGGTGAGTCTTTCAGGTTTGTTTAAAAATCCCTCCAGCGTTGCCTAGCCCTGTGTAATAAACCCATGACTGTTTATCTGGATAAGAGGGTGGGCTCTAGGCAGTTCTATTTAGGGAATCAGGTTGTGCTAATATTTACAATTTGGTTTCCTAACAACCATGTGATCAGGCTAAGATCAGACTATTTCTTGGTCCAAAGATGTTCATTTGAATAAATGGTTTCGAGTATATGTTGATTTTTCATTAAACAATAACACACAGTGATTTATTAGACACAGGGGAGGTTAATGATTTTAAGAAAGTACAAACGCTTCATCTGGGCTGTAAATTATTAAGCCTTTTCACAACTGCAGTGATTTTGCAGCGATGTGTCTTGTTTCTGCACTGTCTTGTTCGGTATTTAGTAATGGAGCCCCAGATCTTCAGTCTCATCTCCCTGTGATTGGCCAGTTAGATATGAATCACACACAGAGTCAGAGTGTGATTGGCCAGCCAGATAATTATCACGGCCAGTCGGCTATGGTAAACACGATAATGATCACGTCAATTGTGGGCTTATGATAGACTAGGATCCAGATAGTGATCCCAGCCAGAGTCAATGCGTGATAGGCCGTGGTCCAGATAGTGATCCCAGCCAGAGTCAATGCGTGATGCGTGATCTTAGATGTACCTTGTTATTCCCCTTTAACAAAGAGGCAGAAATAATGCCCTCAAATCATGGAAAGATTATTTTTTTTTTGTTCACAAACATTTTGCTGAAACCTGAAATCCAAAACAGCTAATTGCATTTGAATTGCCCGAGGTATTCGCCCCATCCAACTTCCCGGGTCGCAGGTCACTGGCCCAGGCAAAAAATAGAACGCTTGTAGAAGGTTTTCACTGGCTGTGTACGTGCAAATCCACCAGCCCCTATTAGACAAACGAGTTTGGGAGTAAACTGATACCATTAAGCAGACATGGCACTTTGAAGATAAGAGGAAGAATGCCCCCTGTCTCTTTTCCACCTCACTAGGGGGGCCGGTTGTTTGTCAACACCTTCTAGAACCACAGCTGTCATGTCCCAACTAGACTGACTTCCTCTCTCTCTCTCTACATCTACCCTTATCACGGTTATTCTCCCTCTTCGGGCAGACACAAGACCTTGCTAAGGAACGGGGATACACGATGAAAGGAGAGTGAGAAGTATGGTCACAGAGCCTAGCTTCACCAGGGGTTTGTTTAATGTCAATGTTGCAATTTGTTGGTTGTTTTAGGATTAGTGGAGTTATTTACTAGACTTGTATTGCTGCTAATTATGACTTGTTTGGTGGCAGTCACGTGGCTATTTAGCCAGTGAAAGTAGGAAGGATTTGATATATGATGTTGAAGATGGCAGTAGTTTCAGAAGAAAGCCTCCATGTAGTCATTTCCAGAATGCTTATTTGCTTCTGTCACAACAAACAAATGCCTGGTATGGGCTACATGCTATTCTCATGTGGCCTATTTACTTATAAGCAATTCTATGGGGACAAAGGAATGCAATGTTGTAGATTCCTCACTTTATAATGTATCTCAAACAAACCACAAAAAGTGAAACGTGCGTGGATGAGAACTACCTACAAAAAAACAACCCTACATGAACTGATATCCCTGAATAACACTGCAGATGCCGATGAATATTAAGAGAAGGATGTCAGAAGCAGCACAAACCCTTTCTGTTTTTAGCGTGACAAACAATTTAAACGGGAGGGTCTGTCACTGTGTTAACGTGGCATTGCCCTCGTCTATTTATATCGGCGGGTTGAAAACCTATTGATTATATATCCCTCACAAACACCAGCCTCCGTGTTTCCAGAGAAAGATGATTGCGTTTGCCGTACCTTCATTCTGTGTAGTGCAATGCTCGACTGGCTATTTAAATTGGATGTATCTACACTTTTCTTTTTCATTTTTCCCCCTCGAAGATTTCAGTTTGTTTTTCAATTGAATTGTTCACATTATAGGTCACATTAAAAGTGGAAAAAGTTCTGACATGATTTATCTTTGTCTCATTCTTTTACATCACAAAAACCTGGCATTTTAACAGGGGTGTGTAGACTTTTTATATCCACTGTATGAAATTGGTGGTAAGGACTAGGCGGAGCACAGACATGGAAATGTGTCAGATCTGACGCTCCCTTGTTTTCCTGTTTCACTCGTCTGACGGTGCTTTTCATACGTTACCCTCTTCGTCCTCAAAACTCTTAACGTTGCAGACTTATTTTAAATGCCAACCCAAGCATGCATCTCCTTATGCCTCCATACACCTCCTTATGCCTCCATACACCTCCTTATGCCTCCTTATGCCTCCATGCACCTCCGTATGCCCCCTTATGCCTCCATACACCTCCGTATGCCCCCTTATGCCTCCATGTACCTCCTTATGCCTCCATGTACCTCCTTATGCCTACATGCACCTCCATATGCCTCCATACACCTCCGTATGCCCCCTTATGCCTCCATACACCTCCTTATGCCTCCATGCACCTCCATATGCCTCCATGCACCTCCTTATGCCTCCATACACCTCCTTATGCCTCCAGGAGCTGCCAGGACAGCAGGTGGAACATTGTATTACTATGTTTCCCTGTCGCCTGGAACGGGAGAAAACGGTGCGCTTTGACACGCTGAGAGAGCAGGAAGCGACCAAGGAGATGGCAGAGCAATGCCCTTGGGGCCATTTAAGACAGGCAGTAGGAAAGCCGCACCATTCAGATGGAAGGACCTTATATCAGGCTGCATGTGTAGGGTTTGACCAGGTGGTGAAGGGAATTATTTTAAGCATCTCGCATCAGCACATCAACATTGCCGCCACACACACACCTGCACCTCAGCCACATTTTTGTACATTTTTGCGCACACACACACACACACACACCACAGTCCCAGCATCCTCTCTTTCCCAGCCAGCTGGGCTAATGACTATTTCATCTGTAGCCTCCTCTCACTGGGAGGAATGAACTCTCCGTGACACGCGCGCACACTCACACACACACACACATCGGTCCTGCAGATGGGCTCTTTACACACACACAGTGTTCACACTTTTCTTCATTCACTCACACTCTTTCACTCACGCACACACACACACACACACACACACGCAGTGGGCTCTGGGCTCTGTTAGTGTTCATAGGGTAGGTGTTAAACAGGATACAGGGGGTGTCTATACACACCGACTGATCCTCTCTGTGTAATGTAACCAGGGCGGGGCTTTGGCTGTTCTCCCTGTCTTCAAAACATGGCAGTGTCATTGAGGGGCCGACCGGCAGGCGGCCAGGATGTTTGAGCGCTGCCCTTCAACAGGCTGTTGACCATATCAAGTTTGGTCAGCGAACACACCGTCCCCCATATGGGCACCTTTTCCCTATATTCAACAGGGCCCAGCAGGGAGGAGGTGGATTGTCATTTGGGACGCAGGCTTTGTCACTATGTCCAGGATACATTTACTGTGTTACTGTGACCACTAGTCGTTCACCGTGTGTTACTGTGACCACTAGTCGTTCACCGTGAGTTACTGTGAACACTAGTCGTTCACTATGTGTTACTGTGACCACTTGTCATTCACTGTGTGTTACTGTGACCACTAGTCATTCACTGTGTGTTACTGTGACCACTAGTCATTCCCTGTGTGTTACTGTGACCACTAGTCGTTCACTGTGTGTTACTGTGACCACTAGTCGTTCACTGTGTGTTACTGTGACCACTAGTCGTTCACTGTGTGTTACTGTGACCACTAGTCGTTCACTGTGTGTTACTGTGACCACTAGTCGTTCACTGTGTGTTACTGTGACCACTAGTCGTTCACTGTGTGTTACTGTGACCACTAGTCGTTCACTTTGGAAAAACATCCACATGATAAATCCATCTAAAGCCAGCCTGTCACTATCTCCATTATGCGTCTGTCATAGGCAAGATTAGTGTCTTCATAGGCATCTCTCTCTGGTCTCCAAAACACCTTCCCTGGGGGGGGGGGGTGATTTCCAGTCTAACTCCCCTACTGTACATCCCAATTCATTTAGTGGATGGACATGTTTCACACTTTGTACGAGGTTCGGAGGATGTGGACCCAGACAGAGTTCAGTGTTGAGTTAGTGCAGGCTCAGTACTGATCAATCCCGATCTCCCTCTGGCCCTTGATGTATCAGTGACTCCTGAATCACCCGGCTCACTGTGATGCCAGGGTGTCACCACAGCTGGAGTCAAGGTCATGACTGTCTAGAACTGGCCTGGTCTGGTCTGCAGCACGGGGAGGGCTGAGACAGGAAGAGGGCTAGTGTTAGCCCTCTTCCTGTCCCCCCCCCCCGTGTGTGTGTGTGTGTGTGTGTGTGAGACGCTTCTAGTTTGTCTGCCAGAGACCATCTTAGCATACTAGCGGACAGACAGTAATAAAATATGCAAGAAGGGACAATGTATTACTCCTTTTTAGAAAGAAATACATGATGTACGTTTGATTAGTGTAGTCCAGAAAGAAGACACCACAGGTTTGACCCGTCTCTCTGGAGGTCTGCTACTGAGTGGGATGAAGTGTTCTCTAAGATGGAGGCTGATGTCATTTTTAAGGTTAGGATTCTAGGTTTGTAATTACAAGAAACGTCCTCACAGAGCTTCTCTACTGCAAAGAGACTGATGTTAAGGGCTGTTTGGGACAGGAATCCACAGGAGAGGAGGGCTTGAGTTGCCACTTATCACCTCAACCTGAAACCTATCATTTTATAGTTAATAGATAGTCATTTGCCTTATTTCATCACGATGCCTCTGGAAAATGTATGGATTGTCATTTCAGAAAACAACCATAATATATCTGTCATATATATTACATACATTGTACTGTGCAGAAGTCTTAGGCACATGAAAGTCAAACTAAAGTCATTTATTTGGATAGTAAGTGTAATATATATATATATATATTTTATATATATACACACACACACACACACACACACACACACACACACACAAATATATATATATTTGTGTGTGTGTGTGTATGTATGTGTGTATAATATATATTAAATTAAAACACTTACTCTCCAAATAAATGGCCTTAGTTTGACTAAGACTTTGCACAATACTGTACATTCCTGCCAATTGCGGCAGTTACTTATTAAAAGAGCTGGGATGTGCTTTTCTAAGTAGGCAAGTACATTTTATTACCCTGATGACAGCCCACATCCCAGTACACCCCTAACACAATGTATCGCCAATGGCTCCATTATCACACACGTACACCCTAAATGTTGTTTATGTTTGCTTTCCTAAAGCAGTTGCTGTTTTAGCAAGTGGTGGTATTTAAAGCGGGGGTTTGGAGTAATGCTTCTGTTGGGGAGGTTTTGTAGTAGGCTGTCCTCACTTCATCTGCAGATCAGCTGGCCCATCTATCAATGGCACTTTTAATTGGTGGCCTGTTTCTATCGGTAGCTTATTTTGGAATGATCATGAAGTTAGTAGTCCTCCGTGTTTGTCTTGTCTCCATGGCGCTGTTTTCTTATGTTTATGACCACCTGTAACTTTTATGAAGGGTTTCGTCTTTAATACAAAGGCTGCAAAGCTGATTGAAGGGTTAGGGTTAGGCACACCCTGTTCCTAAATCAAATATGCATTGACTCGGTTGGTATTGGACAATTCCAACATTGTCGCCGTTACGTTAGCCCGCAAAATCACCACTTTGACGTCTCACAGGATGGCTTAATAAAGTATAAATGAAACCGTTCCTGTACCGACAGCTACATAAGTAAACCGCTGCCTGCTAGTTTGCTGAGTAATAGCGTCAGCTTTACTACCAAAATGTAATTCTACTGTATGTTTTAATAGTGACCAGAGTGGGTTGAGTGTGTACTCAAAGTTCACTATTTAATATCCAGGTTGAAATTAAGGTAATTAGTAGCTTTATGGATGTTGCATAGAATGGACATTCTTTTTGAAAAGACTGAACATATTTGGAAATGTTTGTCTTTTAAGTCTTAGGTTAAAATAGTTGTCATTTTGAAGAAAAGGCTTAGGGTGATCGCAAACTATGTAATTTTAAATATATTCATTTTCTATTATTGCTTTAAATAGAATCATTTACTGGAAGTTAGAGTCTGAAATTTACTTTCAAATGTGGCTAATGTCTCAATGAAAATGTGTCATAACACATTCTTTGTCATTTAGTTTTTAAAAGGTCAACAGTCTGAATAGTGAATCCCCCCCCCCCAGGACAAAAAATGCACCAGTAAAAGCATAATACTAATGTTTTCAAAATATTTATTATTTATTTAAGGTGTGTCCGGCCTACGATGTCTTTAATGTGAGGATGACTCCAGCCATCAGCTTCCTTTGATCAACGTTCCCATTAGGCTTCATCTGAACAAACAACGCAACGGCTTCGACACCTGTCAGTCATCACATATCTAATTAGGGCAGCCTTTTCAAATTTGTTCTTTTTTCCCAGCACTTTAATCCAGACTTTTCCTTTTGTGTGTGTGTATGGATTATAGCTGTTGACTTGGGAAGTGACATGCCAGTGACATCACAACAGTGTCAACTGGTGTGAACCCATCTACAGGCTCCGCCCCTGTCGTTGATTGATTGGCTGGAGCAGCTGATGGGCTCCGGGTGGGCTTGGTCTCTGTGCTGCTTTCTGCTTTATAAGGACAGGCATGTCTTCATAGTAGGCATTCTCACTCGCACTGTCACTCAGGTTCAAAGACAGAGAGAAGCTCTGCTTGCTCGATAATTAGGTCTGACAGGGTGTCACAGGTTCAGCTAAACTGTAACTCTGATAGTCTTTGCTACCTGGCTTATCTGAACTTTACTCTGAGAACTTCTTTGTCACCTGTTTGAATCTCTCAGCAACAGGATGGCTACCTTCATCTCGGTGAGTTTCACATCGTCAAAATGCAGCACTGGCAATCCTATATTTACGGAAACTACATTTTTATTTATTATTAATCTATGGATGTAATTCATTTTCCTTGTGTGTTTGGATGTGTTGATGTCATTATAGACATGCATCTCTGCTATTGTGAAATGGTTGTTTTTTGAGGGTGTCTCTATATTGTTGGGTGGGGTTGATAAACTAGGTTTGGTTATCGTTTGGTCATAGTAATGCTCAACGTAATTTACCACTTAAAACACGTGATCTGCATGAGTTGGCTGTTGCTGACAGGTGGAGGATGGATGCCAGTTCTGTTTGTGTTCTGCACTGCACTTTATAGGTTCATCAAGCTTCGAGGACCACGTGATGGGCCTGTTGCCGGGCTGTTTATAGTCGCCTCTCATAAAATACTTTCACCTAAAGGGCACAAAGGGTTGTTGTCAGCCAGAGGCTCCGGGAGGTGTCTTTGACAACATTTTATGGAAAATTGGCACAACGAGGAGATGTTTTGACATTCAGAAGTCACACGCGGGCTACTTTCTTTGAAAAAAACTGAGATGATTAAGGGAGCAGATGTTTTCCTCCCAATCGCAGAAGTACTTTTCTGCTGTGGGACGGAGAGGAGGAAGACGGTGTGAGAAGAACTGAGAAGGAGGGACAGTCGTGACTGAGGCCTCTAGATCCATTGCCTGAGCCACCTAAGGTGTATCACTGCCGTGTCCTTTCAGTTGTGGTTGTGTTAGGCTTTTTATAAAGGTGAAATTAAAATTAAATGTAGCCCTCCTGTCACACTGGCCTCTCACCCTGGCCGTTCCGCCCACAGGCCCTAGAGGTCAATTTGTCACTGCAATCGATGTGATGGACAGAATGGGGCAGTTGACCCACCTGACTCAGGCACTGTAACAGTGCATTGGATTGCACTCTTGCGCTGTAGCTGTATCTATATGTATTTACAAAGGAAGATCCTTGGTAAATACATATTGATGGGTTTTATTGGAAAGGGGCTGAGTCTGTAGAGGTCTGCTAACCTTCCGTGACACAATTGTAAGTTTGACTTCCACTGGGGAGGTCGGTAAATAAAATGAAGCCCTTTGGGCAAAGTGTTTGTTAAATGGGGTTTATTACTGTTCTCCTTCTGTTATTGATAGATGTTTCTGAGCGAGGTCTGGATGTGGGTTTTCTGCCCCGGGAGACGGGTGTGTGTCCTGAATGATGCACCGTATGGTTAGAATTTCGGATGCACATGAGGAGTTAACAGAATTTGAGTCGTGTCCTACTTAAGAAAATAAAAGTCCTCCTCCTGACTATGTCCTCATGCGAAATTCACTGGAAATAATTGTTATGCTTTTACACCCCCCTCCTGCCCCATCCCAGATGGCTACCTGCCACACATGTAACAATACGCTGAGGCATGCCGGTGTAAACAGGGACTTCATGAGGGCCCTCTCCCAGAGCCCCGCCACACCCGGGAGTGCCAGCAAACCCAGGACTCCCCATTCTGTTAACAGATCCTACAGCGTGGGTACCCCAAAGTACGGCCCCAAAGACCAGACACCCAGTGGTACCCCAAGGTAAGTACAGGCAGTACCATGGACCCCCCAGGTTGTCAATGGGTCATCTGTTTGATTTCTAAAACGTCTCGCTGATTAAGTCCCTGTAAATGCACACTTTCAATGCAGAAGTGTCCCTTCTACTCTCTGATAGGTAAGCATTAACAGTGCTGTGTTTCTGTATTACCAGATCAGTTTCCACTGAGACCACCAGTTCCTCCTCGTCTGCCTCCAAGCCAGCCAGGGTGAAGACGTCCGCCTTCTCTCGCCTGAAGCGGTTACTCGTCCTGGAGGATAAGCAGAAGACCAAAAGCAAGGGAGGGCTCAAAGACTTCCTCTCATCCCTCTGAAGGACGAACACGCTGGCACCCTTTCACACCCCCCCCCCAAACCAAAAGGCACCTTTGGTTTATTATACATCACACTTTTACCGAATGAATCTCAAAGACACTTAACAAACAAACAAAACTATTATAGGGTTCTGGCGGTGGCAGGTCTTGATGGATGGTATTCCACAGCTGTTACGAAATGCAGTAGTGAAGCATGGGTCAGAGCAGATATTACCCAGCACCAGGTTCACTCTGGCCTGCTTGCAATTTCAGAATGGCCCTTGTTGAACTCAAGAGAGCACCAAGGCTAAAGATGTGACGGGGGAGGTGTCACCTCTAAATCAGTCCGTGGGGGTTTAGTTTAAAATGGTCCAGACTGCCGTGTTTTGCACCTGCTAAAAGTTGATCGCATGATGCTGTCACGTTAAGGGGAGAAGAAAGCTCAGAATGTAAGGCACCCAATTAGGAGGTGGAGTAATGAGGATTGGGGTTTTTTCACTTGGAAAAGTGATTGCATTTAAAAAAAAATAAAAGGATTTTTCTGCCTTTCAAATAAAAACTGCTTTAAAAATGCAAACTTATTTCATGGGAAAGAGATGGTGTGTGTGTCCAGACAAAAATCTAGGCATTGTGCTGCTTTGTTGACAACAGGAACTAGTGGTGCAGATGAATGTTCAATTCCAGGAGGACGCTCCTCCCCCTTTCTTCCACCCAATGACGTGAAGGGCAGTAGCCCTGCGTTCCTTGCTTAACTCAGGCCAGATTAATCAAACACCACAAGTGCTTGCAGCACCTCTTGTTGACGCAGTTAAACAAAGATATATTTTCTTTTTCACATGCTGTCTTCCTACCCCCTCAGAGCACGGCATCGATCAGGAATTCCGCTGTCCCTATCGGGTGGTGGGAACTGCATCACAAGCAAAGGTCAACACTCCATCGCATTTATTATGATGCAAGCTGAGTAGCTTGTTTGGAGTTACACGTTGTTTTTCATGGAGAGGGTTAACATTTTTACAACCACATATGATTAATATGACTGCTACATTTATATAAATGGTTCAGTTTCATGCTTCATAAAGTAGATTTGTTTGTTTCTTTCTTTGACTTATTTTTAGTTATCTTATTCTTGATTGGTTTAATTTTTTTGCTGAATTTTAAGCGGGGAGGATCTATCTCCTTTTGTGAGGTCAGCCGACAAGTAGGGCTAATATGGACATTGTTGACACATTTCTTTATGTAGATCTGCGATGTTGTGGCGAGCGTGCCACTTTCATGTAAGGG
>JACXGI010007418.1:10658-31578 GCA_016801175.1 Esox masquinongy
ATATATATATATATATATATATATATATATATATATATATATATATATATATATATATATATATTTTACAAATTAACACAAACTATCCTAACAGATGACTAGTTCTACTTTCAGGTGCCTAAGACTTTTGCACAGTACTGTATATTGATGGTTTTGAGAGTCCTGACTGGGACTAAGGGAACGCACACCCTGTTGTTTACATTGGAAGAGGCTCCTGATTAGCCTGAACTTGGTGACAAGAATTTCAGTAGTTTTCGTTTTTTGTTGAAGATGCTATTCGTGTTGAAGGCTAAACATTTTTTTACTTGTGAGATTAAAGAGTACTTGTTTCAGTTATGATTCACAGTGATTGTAAAACAGCGTTTTGTAATGTTGTTATGACATAATTGATAATGACTTTGTTAACAGAAAAATATTTCTGTTTGATTGCTTGTAATCAATCAAATGTGTGGCTCTGTATCTTTGCACAGCCTGAAATACCTCATCTGTATTCCTTCTACGCTTATCTGAAATAAAAACATTTTTAATATTTTATGGTGTTGAATAATGCAACTAGTGAAGATGTACTTTAGTTTAGGACTAGACTTAACAGAAAAATTCAAACTCCATGGAGAATTCCCCTGAGCTTGATGCCTAGTCCTTGACTAAAAAAATCAAGTTCAATAGAGAATTCCACTGAGCTAGATTTTTGTTGACCAGGATTGGGCTAAATCTTTGTCAGCGAAATCGGTCGAGTGTCAGCCTTGCAAGGTAGTTATAATGCTTTGTTTTTTTAAGTTGGCCATGAGATCAATGTATTTTAACCGAGAACGCTCATGAGACATTTCTAACATTTCAGTAATTTAAAGAGATTGATAGGTTCTATAGAGTTACACGACACCAATACTGAAATAGTCGACGCCACATAATCCCATAAAGCCTAGCAGCAAAATGTGATACTGGCTCTATTTGCATTTCACCATTCATTTATCTCATAAGGAATTTTAGAATCGCTTCAAATAAGGTATTTGTTTCATTTAGTCATACCCGGCTTGGCGTTTTGATAACAGTGTACATCTCTTCACGACTAGGTGACTTTGTCAACATATTTGCTACAGTTAACGCCACAAAATATATATTTTTTCTTACAGGTTAATGGGGATTGTTTTATACTATTTTACTCAATTGTTAATTTAAGAATATTGTTCAAGAATCAATAGTTTTTTTATTATGTTAAAGTTAACAAATGGATTAATCAATCCAAAACTACAAAGACAGGTCATAAGCATGTTGCTGGACAACAAATAGATATTTTGGATAACACTGAAGGGGGAATACTGTAGCGGTCGTTAGGCTACGCTCAAAAGAAGGGGAAGGATGGAGGAATTCTGCTCTTTATGAGCCCCCTCAGACCTTGTTAATACATTTATGATCATCATAAACCTGTTCATAATGATACTGTATTAGCAAACAAGTTTGTGGAAACATGGTATTCATTCCACCAAAGTTTTAGTCACCAAACGCTTTGCCAAAAATAGTTTATATTGGATATATTTAAGTAGGCCCCTCCTCGTTTCGTTCTATTTGACGAAACGTTTCGCAACCCAAACATTTAGTTTGATCAAATGAATAAACACTATATTCATTTTCTGGTGGAAAGGGCACAGGTTGTTCCCGTGTGCTCGACTCGCTTTAACCTGCAGGCGGCGCTGCGTTCACAAATTGCATGCATGCGCATGTAGAAACAGGAAGTAATGTTCTAGAAAAATGTCTGATCTACCTTAGCTTGTAGCACTGAATATATTTTCCCTAAAAAGTGATTAACTACGAATTTGTTTTCTTAGATACTCAACTTAATGGGTTATTCCTCAAACATAGTCGTCCAATGTCAATACAATGTCTAGCACAAATAGATCTCGGGAATCGGAAGACAGAAGGGACCGCAAAAGGCGCAAGGAATCTAAACAAGATGTTGAGAAACTCAAGAAACAAGCGAAAAAACTGAACCAAGAAGTACAAAAGCTAAAACACGTGGAGACGTTGTAAGTGAAGCACACGTTTTCGGTGGTGTGAAACTTGCGTTTTAATAAGACACAACAGTGTATTTGATCGGCCTCATGATTTAGTCGTATGCTAGCAACGCTGATATAACTTTCAGTGTGGAATTGCTCTGCGTGATAGTGATTCTGTGCTGTGTTCGGCCAGTAGTGATACATATCCCTCTTGCACCGGGTATCTACCTAACGTTACACACAACGTGTATCATTATATTGATTCTCACAACAATTATTTTCTTTCCTCAATGCAGCTATGAAAAACCCCCTCCTGGACTCATAAAGGTATAGCTAGATGCGTTGTTTTAATGAACTTGCTTTAATAGCCCAACCCATTTGCACGGTAGATCAAGTTATATGGAATAGCTCATTTATCTGTGAAACAATATCTTTTAAAAGCTACTTTATCAGTTGAGATGTGATGCATGATCCCTGTCCCAAATCTGCTTTTGCTCAAGATAATCTGTGACCGTGAGTTGGCATTTTAGCATTGCTTCAAACACAAGTGTATATATATATTTTATTTATTTATTTTTTTAGGAGGAGGTGTACAAACCAGAGGACTGTATTCCTGCTGATCCAGGAAATGAGGATGCCAGGGACTTCCTGGCCCACGCCCCGACCAAGGGGCTTTGGATGCCTCTGGGGAAGGAGGTGAAGGTGATGCAGTGTGAGTATAAAAATGGGACGCAATAACGAGGGGCGTCCCAAATGGCGCCCGTGGTCAAATTGAGCGTGCGAAACTGATTACTGATCAGTAATCAGTTTTTGGTCCTTAACGTATACAACCGTTTCACAAACCCGGGGGCTGGCTGGACTTGAAAAGGGGTATTCTGGTGGAAAACATGGGACTTCATGGTCCATTGGTTACATGATTAACCTCTAGTACGGGGGTGTTTAACTCTCAAGAACTATTTCTGACAGGCTTTTGTACTTCCACATAAAAACAAAGTAACATTGTTAGTTGTTGACATTGCTTAGTGCTGTAGTGTTGCCGGGAGGAGTGGGTGTATTATAATTTTATTTGGATGACCAGCTGTAACACAGAGCACCCAGTATGTAGTACACCAATGTTTGTTTCCCAATCCTGGTCCCCGGGACCCCCAACGGGTGCATGTTTTTGTTTTTGCCCTCACACTCACACACGTGATTCAAATGTTGCCCCTACCACTTACACATGTCATTGAAGTAATCAACCTATCATCAAGTCTTTCATTTATTTGAATCAGGTGTGTGAGTGCTAAGGCAAAATCTAAAAACGTGCACCCTTCAGGTCCCCGGGACCAGGATTGGGAAACACTGTGTTACACTACACAAGTTTAGAGGGCTTTTTCTATAGTATTCCTTTTATTGCTTACCTCTGCCGCCACCCTACCCCATCCCCCTGACAGTGTCCTGCCTCTGGCTCAGACTCACTCTGCTGAATTAGTCAAGTAGGACACTCCGATAAACACAGTGGACATTCCCTCTGCACTTCAGATCTAGCCAGGATATATTTATTAATGTTCCTGTAGTACGGACTGTTGAATACTGATGTGCCCTACCAGTAACTCCTGCAGCTTGCTTTTGTGTTTTCAAAGAAATGCCCACTGCCAACCTTCCTCTTACTCATGATTGTTAATGTTAGAACTAGCCTTCATGCACTGGCTGCAAAATACGCTTTGAAAATTGATTATTATTATTATTTTTAAATAATGGGAGAAAGAACCAATGGCACAGCTATCTCTGATAATACCCCACTGCTAAGGAGTTACGGCGGGGTCTGGCTTGCTAACTACAGCCTTGGCTGGCGACGTGTTAGCTGCTTGTTGCACTTTGTGCAATGTCTGGCTTTCCATTACATATGCGTTAATGCATTATAGAAGCGTAAACGTGAATATATATTCAGTGTCTGCCTTCGTACAGCGGCCCTGAACATGGGGTCACATGATGACCAAACCTTTGAGTACCCCTGACCTAGGCTGATGTGGAAAAGCCTTGAAAAAGCTTCCGTGACCGGGAGTGAACGGCGTCCTCTTCATAATTGGGTCCCTTTCACAGATTGAAACGGCCTAGGTCCACCCGTGTTCGTGTGGCCGCGTCCTCCGCTTTAATGTAGTGGAAAGGTTAATACTGGTTCCTTTGTCACCGGAGACCCACCCGCTGGGGGGAGACCGTGGCTGCCATTTCTGACAGGTGTTTATTGCTGTCAGAATTGGAGGTGGAGGTAGGCCGCTAAAGCGATTACAGAGAGGTGAAGGGTAGAGATGGGTATTGAACAGTGGCTTGCATGAAGCCGGGAGTGGTGCCACCGAACGACAGGTTCCCACAGTGTGCCACTTCTCACCGGGGCCCGTAGAGAGACCGACAGGGCCCTGGTCAATAGTATTGCGTTGTACGGGCGATAGGTTGTCATTTTGGAGGCACCTCAGCCTTGTAGCCCAGTTTTTAATGAGCTCAGGGAGGAGTCAGTGTGGCAGAGACAAAATTCTCTTTTGCCTTTCCCTCAAAGAACAAAGGCTTTCACTGTTGTTCAGTGTTAATTCCTCAGTCCCACTCGTTTTCGTGGTATGTGAGGTGACAAGGCAAAGAAGCCTAGTCCACAAAGTTCTCATTTGTTCTCCTGTGGAATTGCGAAGCCTTATATCTTCCAGATATTAGGTTAGGGACATTTGTGGATTTGTGGTCTTTTGTTGATGTGTCATTTCAGAGATTAGAAGAAAAAGAAGTCGAGATATTGGTATTTAAAGAAAATACGAATCACAACCGGCTGCGGTCAAACAATAAAAATAAAAAAATGTTTTGATTACTTTCATGAGATTGTGTAGTTAATTGGCATTTTTTTTAAAATATATATGAATATATATTTTATATTGTAATTTATTGCAATTTGGAAGATTTTTGAAAAGCGGTGTGTTGGGTTTCAGGCATGCTACGCTTTGATTGTATGGGGCGGAAACAATGTTGTCTATATTAGGATGGGTTAGGGGTTAGGGTTCGGGAATGCCCCTTCTGTGGCCTGAGGTGGTCTAGCAGTCTAAACCGCTGTTTCGGGATCAGATGCAGCACGTCCTATACCCTACCCTCCTACATTTCCTCACTGTCTTATGTAATAAACATTTTTAAAAAGACTGAAGATATTAGAGTTGGTCTGCCCCGCTCCTCAGAGTTTTGAAAACAGCTGCTTTGTAGCCAGATATTTTTCTGATTACATTATTTTAAGTGATGTGATTGATCCATTGATCATTTAAGTGTTTACATCAGTGTCAGCGTTTTCACCCAAAACTGGCCTGTAAAGTATATGACATTTTTAGGTAAAATCTATATCAAAGGTAAAGAAAGGTATTATTTTTTGATGATGTTGGCTTTGGCTTGAAGGCACCATTGTGCGATGCAGGAACTTGCGGCTAACTATATTGACTTTCGTGCCTGAAAGAGTTCGTGCCTAGAGGGCTCAGTGCAGTGAAGAACAGACGATGCAATAACTGGTGTCCAAAAAGGTCCAGCTAATAAAAAACACGTAACGTGTCAAACCAATAACAAACCGACTTCCAGCACTAGGTTATTTGCGTGTTTTCTGAGAGAGCGGTAGATGTGTGTGTGTGTGTGTGCGCGCGGCGTGGTACATGACAGTGTTCTCCCTCCGACAGGTTGGCGATGTAAGCGCTACGGCCACAGGACGGGAGACCGAGAGTGTCCCTTCTTCATCAAAGGGAACCAGAAGCTGGAGCAGTTCAGAGTGGTGAGTGTCGTCCAACAGTCCGTCTTTTAACCAATCGAAACGAACCCTTTCGACGGAACAACGCCGAGTTGCCAGGACCGCTGCTCTTGGCCCGAACTGATGACCACGTGGAGGCGTCTGTGTTCTTGCTTTGTCGGCCTGTCGCCAGGCGCATGTATGTTTGATGCAGCTGGACGCCGAATGGTTGCGTGACCCTGTTCCCTAGACAATGCAATACTTGAGGGGTTTTGAGAAGCCCTTTCTTTGTGCGTGCCCGTCCACTTCTGTTCAGACTCAGCGCTTGTGTCATTAATTTCCTATCTGTGTTTTTTTGATTGTTTAAGATCTGCTTACGTTGGAAGACCCGTACTTGAGTCTTTTTGGGTGCGCTTTTTATTTTGCTTGACTGTAAAACCCATTTGAAATCGAACGTAGTGCGCTGTGCGGGGAATTAGGATGCTGTATAAGACACAGGCGGCATCTCTGTCTGCTTCAGCCGGATGCTTCTGGGCTCCTCAGCAGATTCACAATGCAGTTGTTCTGTGGGTCTGTACGCCACAACGCCCACTGCAATGATTAACATAAGTGCCAGTGTATCATATTTCCACACATTTGTTAGCATCGCAACCGGATAAAAAAAAAAAATACAGATTCTGCCGTGAAGAGAGTTGAGTGGGGCAGTTAAATTTGTTGAAATAATATTGTCCACACCCCGAATGAGAATGTATTTTAATGTGCGGTTTATAGTCCGAGTGTTTGCAATGTGCGCGATTCAGTGAATGTTGTAAGTCTGTAGCAAACTGTCCTTTTTTCCAGGCACACGAAGACCCAATGTACGACCTTATCCGAGAAAACAAAAGAAATGAGAAAGAAACCAGGTACCTGCTTTATTTTCAACAGAAATAATGAAAACATTATCACCTAACCATCTGTTTCATGATCATGTCTTGATAGGTAGTCGTCTCCACCACTGTAGAAGTTGGTCGTGGTGAATGTTGTCTGAAGTCTGAGGCGTGGGGTCACTTAGAGGACATTGTCTCTGCAACTTGGTTGTGCTACATTGATTCAGACAAGCTATTTTGGACCATGTTCACACGGGACTTGCTGATTCCCTTTGTTTTGATACCAACAATGCTGATGCTGAGCTGTGGCCAAGTAAACAAACTCAGATCTTCTGCTGCTGATTAGGAGTCTCTGCTTCTATAGACCCGGCTGTTTCCCAAGTTGTGGACAAACAACTAAATCAGAAAACCAACTGCTCTTCTTGAAGTGTGGAATCTGACCAGTCCAAAACCAAGCAGAATTTTAAAAAAATATATAAATATTTTAATATAGTTTAAATGATCTAAATTGGAAACATTTTTAAAATGCATTTCATGTAAAAAGAAAAAAAAGGATACTTATTTTTTAGATTAGACCCTTTTTCCCTCTTTCATAATTTTTATTATATCTATGGCCATTTTTCATCTCTTGTTTCACTCCCAACATATTCTGGAGATTTTATGATAATATTTAGCCTTTCTCCTAGACATCTGAGCCAAGCCATTGTTTTTTTGTTCCCTAACTATTCACAGTTGACGACTGAGTCGCTCGTTTCCGATGAGATAGAGGAAACCTTCCTGACTATGCCTCACACTTCTCAGGTGATGCTGTCCAGTTTGTATTGTCTATGGGGCTTCCCAGTCTGTCTTCTGCTAGAGGCACAATTGAAGACTTAAACCTAGACTCTGATGGTCAGCTTGGTGCTATAAAAGAGCACCTTAGATCGCTATGGCACCTTGGAAGTTGAATATAAATTGTATTTGCCTTAATAATATTTGGACTATTGGCTTTACAGCTGTTTTTTATTAGGCAAGTGTGTTTGTTTGCATCATTATTGCACAAGGAAGCTGTCCATGTGTAGTTGTGATTCTACGCTCTGCATTTGGAGTCTGTGTTTGGTGTCTGACAACATGAGGACTAAAGGCGTGTGCGTGTCTGTGTAAATCAAGTTGGCAATCATGATATAATAGGGCTGTTATTTGTGAATGGTTAATCCGATATGGCTGAAAATACCCTCAAGTTAATTCTGACAGTCTGCACTTTAACCCCATAGTTACTTGTTTCACTTATATTAGTCCAAAGTGCTGGAATACAGACCAACACATTTCACTGCAGAATTACATTTTCCACTGTATTTAAGATGCATAATAGCTTATACATTTTACATTAATTACATAATGTATTTAAAATCATTTTGAATTTTGTATATTTAAATATCTTTTTGCCGGACCGCGTAAGCGGAGAAGGCTAAGAGCGAATGTCTCTTACTGAGTGACTGACTGATTGATTGATTACTCCTTGTTAAATAGCGTAGTGGTTAGAGAAACGGACTTGTGAACTATTGGTCCCGAGTTCGTATGTCCTCGCAGGCGAAGTGAAGTGCGCATTGTTAATTATTCCATATTGACGAAAACGTCGCTGGCTAAAACCGAAAACTGAAATTGTAAATGGTTATATTGCAACTGTTTCTGGCATGGAAAAGTTCATCTTCAGTCTCGCTAGCAATTGCTCAATTCTTATGATTATTCCTAAGAAGTTAGTAGATACCAGTAAGCCTATTACTGGTTAATAAACGGCCAGTGGAAAAAGCTAACAGCTCATAGACGCTATTTCTGGTGGAGGTAAACTTAATAAGAAAAATTAGTCAGTTTAACACAATGCTCAATAGTGTTTAGCGACTGGTGAAATGCGTAATGCCGTGGCGTTATGGTTAAAGACAGTGCCTCTCACGTGGAAGGCTGAAGTTCAAATCGGTTGTGAACAACGACATTTATTTATTTTATTTCCACGATTCTCTCGTCGTTTCACTTGATGAAAACGTTAGTTATCGTCACCTTTCTTGATAGTTATTGTATCAATGTCATTCACGAATGAAAGAAAAAAGTACGTTGTTATGCCATGAAAGAAAAAATACGTTCTTATGCCCTGAAATGAAATAGCTTTGGCAGACTAGCTAGCAATAGCTCAATTCCTAAGACTATTCCAGTAAGTTAGTAGATACTGGTAAAGCCTATTACTGGCTAATAAGCTGTTAAAACAGCCAGTAGCAAATGAGGATATGCTGACATGTGCTTAATGTAGAGCTCTGTGGTGTTGTGGTTAGCGACACTGCCTTGCATGTGGGTGACTCGGGTTCGAATCTCAAGAGGGCTTTTATTTTTTTTTTCTTGTTTTTTTCAGGCACTTTCTGGGTTTATTTGACAGGAAAATAGGAAAAGATAGCAGAGAATTTTTGCTGATAGAGTAGTGGTCAGGATTCATAATCATGTCAGCATCTAAAACCGCTGAATCACCCCAGTAAGTGAAGATAGTGAGCCCGCGATTTAAATGCATTACATACAATTTTTACCAATCAATTGGGCTTCCCGAACTTTACATTCCTACTGTTTCCAATTTGAAGGATGTGGTCTATTTTCCTTATTCCACAGTTTAAAATAAGTGCCTTAAAGTACAGAGAAGTTTGGCTTGTGTTTCTCAATCTCTTGCAACTTGTTCTAGCTCCCTTGTTCCTCCCTCAGCATACCAAATCAATGAGAATTGAAAGTTTTGGGCTAATCAAAGAACATGGATGTCTCCGTCTGCGATCTGTTTGATCATTCAGGTTTCTTGATGATGCATTCATCTTTTATTGAAGGATTCTGTGTTTCTCAGGCAGTTTGGACATCTTCATATTTGATCTGGTCTTGTGCGAGTTACAAAAATACAGTCCTACTTTTCTTGCTGCCTGAAACAAACTTTTCCCCTCTAGTGTTCATGCCTCTCTCTTCCTCTGCTCTTTCTCTCCTGTGTTTTTCTTTTTCTTCCATCTATCTCTTTATTCTTTACTATCTGTAGTGCCTTTTTATCTATAGTCCTTTCCCTTTCTACACATTTTGTTGTGTTATAGACCTAATTTATAATTGGAAATGAAAAACTGAAACATCTAAACACCTTTCCAGGAATCTGATTTAAATCCACCTATGTGGTTTGAAGTATGAAATGTTTTTGTGGTTTTTGAAACATGAAATTCCATTAGAGTGTTTGGCTGTTCAGGCTCCAGGAAGAATATTTCATTTGGAATGAGGGGGAAAAAAAGAACGAGTCACCCCAAGCTACCGGTGTGATCGAGGCTTTAGTGGAAATCTGATATGGCCAATTAGATTAAAATGACACTGTTGTCCAAGCAAGAGATTGTCTTTGGCTTCACCTCACGAAAAAACAATGAAACACCCCCGAGAACGCAACGTCTTGAAGATCATCAAGTGAGCTTCTGTGTACAATGTAGCCTATTAAATGGTCCAGTCAGAGGGTAGAAAAGCGCTGGCTTCGCCATCCGATGGGTTTTGGGAAGTGCTGAGAGAGGGCACACGAAGTATTGAATTGAGAAATGGCCCGTGTCTCACCGCATCTGAGTTCAGCATTTTGTCTGCTTACACAATATAGCAGATGCTGTTAACGGTGTAGTAAAATGCTTGTGTATCATCTTCTGGGTAATGCTCTATACAGTGTAAACGTTGCTATCGGATTTAAATATAAAGTACCTCAAATATTCCCCGCTTTTATTTGAGAGTATTTCTGTACATGCTCTCTCACCATGTTTTAATATTGGGACAGATGAAGGTCAGAAGTACACTTCGGTTTGGTATTTGGTTGCATATTCCTTTGCATGCAATTGCTGCTTGAAGTCTGCAAACCATTTTCCCCCACAATATGCTGGGTATGTCTTACGATGCCCCGCCACGCCTACTGAACCCATCTTCAGTTGAAATTCGTTTTCTGCCGTAAATCTCATCGCCACCAAGTTAAAGGCCTGTTCAGTTGGATTTAAATCTGGAGATCAACTTGTCCACTCGAAACCTTGTCATTGTCTCGTCTGATGAAGGCTCAGCTAATGAGTTTGGAGGCATTTGCTTGTACTTCAGCAGGATGTTTCTGTACTCTTCATAATTAACGTTGCTGCTGGGGTCAGTTACATCATCAATCAAGGTTACTTGCTAGGCCTCGCTGGCTGTTTTTGACGGACTCTCAGCGCTCATCGGCTAATTTGTGTTCTTCTCAATGTTTGCATACATTAGCAGTGTCATCGTATCACCGACCGCGTGTTGTGTAACTTAGACAAAACTGTTATTAGCCCATTAAAAGTAATTTGCCCCTTTTGAACGTCTGGCCATTCTTTCATCTGTAGCATTTTGGCAACAACACAACCGAGTGATAGAGTTTCAATTGATGAGTTAATCAAACATCATTATAACCGTTTACCTACACCATGGTTTCAGTATAAAATATTGTTGTAATGAACATAACTATCCACTAACCGCCAGTTTCTCATAAAGCATTAGCATGACCACTGACTTTAGTAAAGCACCGAGAGCTTCTGCTGAATACAATATCTGACTCTGGTGTCGACGTAATGAACTTTATCTTACTGCATGACAGCATCGGTTGGGAATTAGAGAACAGAGCAGTACTGGGGTACTTTGAGACTTTACCAACATGAAACCAGTGTCACCATAAAACTGTTAATTTGCAGTGTCAGTGTCTTAAAATAATATTAAACAGAACAACATTTCTATATACCATTTGTAATTGGTCAGGGGTTTAAATAATTCTGCAATGCATTGTATTACCTAATGTTTCTCTTTGAATGGTTCTAAACAATCCCCCCCCCTTGCTCCCTATCAAAACCACCACCCCTCTGTCTCCATCCACCCCTCTGTCTCCATCCACCCCTCTGTCTCCATCCACCCCTCTGTCTCCATCCACCCCTCTGTCTCCATCCACCCCTCTGTCTCCATCCAACCCTCTGTCTCCATCCAACCCTCTGTCTCTATCCAACCCTCTCTCTTCCTCTCTCTCCTTCTCTCTCCATCCACCCCCTCTCTTCCTCTCTCTCCATCCACCCCCTCTCTTCCTCTATCTCCCTCTCTCTCCATCCACCCCCTCTCTTCCTCTCTCTCCCTCTCTCTCCATCCACCCCTCTCTCCATCCACCCCCTCTCTTCCTCTCTCTCCCTCTCTCTCCATCCACCCCCTCTCTCTTCCTCTCTCTCCAGGATCCAGCAGTTGCAGCAGCTCTTACAGGACACCACTTCCTCTGACAGCTCTTCCTCTTCATCGTCCACCGGGGACCGCAAGAAGAGGAAACACAAGAAAAAGGAGAAGAAAAGGAAGGAGAAGAAGAAGAAGAAGAAAAAGAGGAAGCACAAGTCCTCGAAAACAAGTGACTGTTCTGAGTCAGATTGAGCAATAGGGGCCTGCCTTGAGTGTTCTAGCAGGGAGAGATGGCTACACTGCAGTGTCTTGGCCGTCAGTCAGCAGAGATGGTGCTTCTTGCACAGTGCCTCAGGGTCACCCCAATGGGGCTCTTCGTGCACAGTGCAAAATAGAAGACTCCTGGCCTCGCGCTCTCACTTCTCCTTTCCTCCGTCTGAGTCTTTAAATAATGTACGGCTTGTCCCTTCCCTCAAATACGTTTTGAGTTAATCAGGAGTTGTACTCCGTTAGATGGTACAGAATAGGATCCATGGGCATTTAACGTGGAATGCACTAAGGCCCCTCGGATGAGTAACTTAGCCTTGACGACACTGATTATGAAACGAGGGGGTTTGAGCCAGCCAGAAGAGTTGAAAGCAGTTTGTAGCTGTTATGACGGAGTTTGATTTAACCCTTCTGAATGAGAGTCATTGAGAAGGCAGGGCATGTTGTTAAAGATAGTGTTTTTCTTGGGAAGGTTTCCTGAACTTTCCTTTCAAATGTCGAGTTTCAAATAACTTGATTGTAGGTCTACATAAAGAAATGAGGGGGTAAAATTGCATCATTTATCCCCATGAAAGGCTACTGTTTGAATTCCTAGTACTGTACATACTATTTACATTATATTGAGGTTGGAATTTACTTCTCGTAGTAAAATGGACTATTTCCATGTGTTCTTTGTGTCTGAGGGTCAAGACTGTTTTCTCCTCACATTTAACTTTGAAACCACAAGTAAAAAAAACAAAAAAAAAAACTTAAATCGTCTTTGTGTGTTTCATATATGTCTTTCTATATTTTTTCCAGATAATGTTGAATGACCCGTGCGTGGCTGGTGTTGATCTGTCTGGCCCCAAAGTATGACACATTTAAATCTCCATTCGATTGCAACACTAGTTAACGCCAGACAATACAACTTACTGGTATGAGGCAAGAACAAATAAATCATGTTTCTTTCTTGATATAACTCTTAGTAACCTCGGGTAGTAGGGTAGGCCCTTCCCCTTGACCCTGAAGCTGCGTGTTCATTCGATCTACCATCGTTTATACTGCTGTGCCCAAGCTGAGGGAAGGAAGATGGTTGAGAGTGTAGGGGCTAATTGGACCCTCCAGTGGCCCCCTTCCAGCTGTTTGCAACAATGCTTCCTCCATGTGACGTGGAATCCCATGAGGCAATGTGGTGTTCTCGAGCTTGTGCAATATCGCGCAAAAGAATGGAGTGACTCGCGTTTGTCCGACTCTTAGACTTGAAACCGAAGTTGGCTTCGTTGATCCGCTCTCTGGGAGTCACCCTTATATTTCCTGCAGCAGCGCCTGACCGCAAAGGGCGCTCAGCGAGCTGGTATGGGCTGGTTTGGAATTTGTGGTTACTCACTGGTGCCGTTTTGAGGTCTTTTGTACGCGCCACAATGGGACGTGCCAACAGGGTCCTACTCACAGATCCATGTGAAACACAAATCTGCAATAACCAAGTATTTTTTGAGGGTAGTGATTGCGTGGAACCTCCCTCCTATCTTCAGCTAATTTAGCTGTTCTATATTAAGTGATGTCTGTATTTTAATGTTGTGTTCTAATGTCTGTAGATGATTTAGATGCAGGAGGGGATGGGTGTGGGTGGGGGAAGATGGTACGAGGGCCAAATAGAGAATTTTGCAAGGAGCTGGGTTGTCTGACTTCAAGTGCATGTCTAGAAATCTGATGTGGGAAGTGAATTAGTTTGACATGAGTTGTGTTCAAGTGCTTTGGAAACCAGAAAGATCGTATTTTAGCCAGCTTAACATATTTTATAACATTGCTAATACTCAAGTTAGCTAGCATACATATCATTAATCGTATTGGGTCAAAAGGCAAAACATCAATGTTGCAAAGTCACAACTGGGAATTTCAATTTGAAATCACTAGTGATTTCAGTTTGAAGGGCCTTTCAAGTGATATTTCTCACTGGGAATTAGGAGATTCCAATAAATCTGATAGTATTGGAATATATGGGATACCAACCCTACTCTAACTGCTATGGATTCTGTAGTGGCAACCGAGTGCCAAGAAAGCTGTTTACCCTACAGAGGGCAATGTCCACAATCACTGCCCTGGGGCATTGGTATCTCCTTAGACCAGAGGAAAGAGTGACCCCTACTGGCCCTCCAACAGCAGCATATGATCCCCATCCCTCCTGGGACTTACCAGGACCCACGTGTCTTGGCTTCACTGTGAGCCGGGAGGGTGGTTAATTTAGAGACGTGTGCTGTAAGAACTAGGGGAGGACTAGAAATATTTGCAGCCTATTTTGACCTCGACGACGAGACTATTTAAGCAGTCCTTCACAGGGGGAAGATGTTTCTGAATTTAAATTAGCATCCTAGTGGTTTCTGCATGTAGTTAAGTCTGAAGAGGTCTATTTCTGCATCCGTGTTCGTGTGTGTGTGTGTTTCCTAGTAACTGAAAGCTTCATTTGATCTCTCTCCCCCATCCCCTCTTCTTATCCTCCTTTCCATGGCAACTCCCTCCTTTTCATTCTGTGTTTCTTTGGCCAAAGGCCAGATAAATCAGCAGCATTAAAACAGCGTGCCCCAGCTGCACCTCACATCTCTCTCCTTCCTCTCCCTCTCTACGCGGAGACAGACACGAATCTCGTAGATGACTTTCACTGAGGATGTTGCTCACAGGGAGTTTGCTGTTTTAGTAGAAAGTTAGAGCCAAAAAAACCTCCATATTAAACCACTCGAGAGAAAGGTCTGGGTCCAGTTAGGAAAATCAGCAGTCTTTAGATCAGGGATGTTAAAGACATTAAGGATACCATGTGTCTGTTTGTGTCGCCATTTTGCTTTGCTACGAAGTGTCATCTCATTAGACCCTAACGTGCGATATAAGCACAAATCATGTCCAACTGACAGGGATGTAGCTATGCTAACATTCCCATTGACAGGTCCTGGGATATTGTTTTTTGTTGTTTTGTTATTATAAGATGTACATTTTTTTTTTTATTTAATAAACCAAAAATACAAAGACAAAACAATGACAACACAATTGGAAACTTATTACAGCCGCTCCTTTTTGTGGTTGTATCCAACTGCAGCCGCCCAAGACACTGGTCAGATGAGGCCCCAAGCCCAAAGGGATTTTCCAGTTGCAACGAATCCTTCATTTTGACCGTGTTGTCTTACAAGGTTTTAAATCTTTGTGTATTCTTTCTGCCAATTTTGCCCTGAAAATAAACACGTAGCCGAAAAATAGTATAATATTACACGCTGATGGATGTATTGGTTTAAGATCCCCTATAGTAAGTAAATGGGTTATAGCCATTTCTGGACCTGACTCCAAAACCACACTACCACTGGGCAATACCGAAAGAGGTGATCTATTCGTTCAATTTCCTCCTGGCAGAGTGTATACATGGCTGACTGTTCCCATATATTGAGCAGTTTTTGTAGCGAGAATGCTATATAACGGTTTAAATGGAAAGGTTTATATATGTCATATTTAGATTGCTCTGACGTCAATGTCTGGATCATGCGGGGGGAGGGGGGGTTTAGGCTAGTGGTTTTTACCGAACTCCATTTATTCTCATGGTGGGCGAGAATAAAACATTGTAATTCTTTTTTGGGCTGCATTATGTGAAAGCCCATATCAATCAAATGCACTACACAGCACCATGGATTACTGACCAGCTGTATTGATTGCATGGCTTCATTCATCTGGGTTTATCTAGTTCCAGGCGGGAAGCCGTGGCGTTCCCAGCGAGGGTGTTGGACCATCACCATTAACCCAGATTATATTCCACGCAGGGGGATGGCGGCACGCTGCCTTGTGTTGGTCCCGCTGCCTTGTGTTGGTCCCGCTGCCGTGTGTTGGTCCCGCTGCCGTGTGTTGGTCCCGCTGCCTTGTGTTGGTCCCGTTGCCTTGTGTTGGTCCCGCTGCCTTGTGTTGGTCCCGCTGCCTTGTGTTGGTCCCGCTGCCGTGTGTTGGTCCCGCTGCCGTGTGTTGGTCCCGCTGCCTTGTGTTTTTCCCGCTGCCTTGTGTTTTTCCCGCTGCCTTGTGTTGGTCCCGCTGCCTTGTGTTTTTCCCGCTGCCTTGTGTTGGTCCCGCTGCCTTGTGTTGGTCCCGCTGCCTTGTGTTGGTCCCGCTGCCTTGTGTTGGTCCCGCTGCCTTGTGTTGGTCCCGCTGCCTTGTGTTGGTCCCGCTGCCTTGTGTTGGTCCCGCTGCCGTGTGTTGGTCCCGCTGCCATGCATTGTGCAGAGTAGTGACAGAGTGGCACGGTAGGCTCATTCAGTTCACACCCTTGGCTGTCTCATATCCATTCCCTCTGTTTTCTCCTCTTGCTCTCTTTTTCTCTCCATCTCTCGGTGGGTAGCCTAGATACCGGAACCGGTAGGTGTAGCTATGTCACGTGAATTTAATAAAGTCTGGTATTGGCTGTGCATTATAGAGTGCATGTTTGTCCTCGTCTATTTGTTCTCCTGTTGTCATCTACTGTATATCTGTACTTTATCTGTGCCTCATCTCGTTCTCTCTCTCCTTCTCTCCCTTTCTCAACGTTGCATGATTGTATGATTATCACAGTTATAGTGTCTCTAAAAGAGCCATGCAAAATCTATAATGAAACGTGAAGAATGTACATGCACAGAATGTCATCAGATATGACAGTAATTTCATTTTTATATTGAGGGATCTCTGCCCAATCAAATTCAGTTGTACCCCTTTTTTCACTAAAGCTCCTAAAGCCTAATTTACTTAACAACCCAATGTTAAAAGCTATTATCCCCCATACCCAGATGCTATACGATATATTATGTATGAATGAATCAATGGCTATGAATTATTAAATTTGTTGTTCCCTGAGTCCCCAAGGTTCATGACATTGTTAATTTCACTTCTTAATATTCCGGGCTACATACCTAAGATCACTATGTCTTCAAGCGTTTTCAAATCAAATAAAAGTTTATAAGCTGCATAAGACAATAGCAGATGTCCTGGGTGCGGAGGAATGCTTGTTTACTGCACCTTAACAACGCTCAGATAACAGTAGATAGGACAGTGCTGTGGACACGGCTTAATGTGGGCCCAGGCCAAAAAATAATCAAATGATTTCAAAGGTTTAATATATGAATTGCCATTGCCACACATCAACTGGGAGGGAAGGTCAAGTCTTTCCATTCAATTGTCAGGATTTGTTGTGTTGTAATTGGTCGACGTCCATCTCGTCGCTGCTCGAGCCTCGGAAAAGAGGAGCCAACCAGCAGACGGCGGAGAAAAAGGAAGTGAAAACATCAGCACTATCTAGCGAGAGGAGGAGAGGGAGAGAGAGAGCACACGACTGACTGACAGACAAACTCCGAACATCAGTGCTTTGCTACAGCCTGCAGGAGAAGTCCTCGCGCTTTGCCAGGTTGGTAAAAATTAGAACGTTCTTTCATTTAGGCTACATTGAAAGCATGCGGTTGAGTTTCTTCGTTGGTTCTATTGGTTTAGGCTATTGAATGAACTGCAGTTACAGAAATTGCGAATAGTGGTGAAACACCTCGCTACTCTAGCCAGCATTATTGCCAACGCTACACTGTACACTGTAGGCTATTCTCTGCGACCTGGAAATACACTTTTCTGCTGGAGTGCCCGCCCGCAGTTCTGGACGTTGCCCCGATTGACCAGCTCGCTCAAAACAATTCAGCTGTTCGTGAAGTTGGCGCGTCCGCGGCCAGTTTACAATGCCCGCACTGGAATTCCATTCTCGGATGAGGTCGTTGTTTGAAACACAAGTGCATAGCTTGTTTACACAATAGCCAAGTCCTGACCTGATTCTGTAGGCTATACTACTGGGCAAAAAACTACTCACGATCAGTTAAGATGGGTTATTTATATAAATTAGACAATCATCACTTTCATGTTTTTTTAAAATATATTTAGTATTCAAACTTCAGACTGCTTTAAAAGGTTTCTTATTTTTGTGGTTCAGCATTTGTCACTGTAAACAAAGCTGAATTACTGGAGAGAGGTTCATAGAGAATGATAGAGCAGTCTTATTTGTAATGACGCATAATGCACCGTGAGCGCATGGGCCGCGTCATTAGAACGTATGCCGTACGTTGGATAGTTTTCCCATTTCTACCTATCCGTGTCATTATGGCGTTTGTGAGGACATGGACATCGCCACTAAGGACATATCCCTTTTGAATTACTTCAACTACGAATTGGTAAACAAACTGAATGGGCACGTAGTGTCACCAGGAGCTGAAGGCCCCCAAAAGTTATATACCTGGACACTGGGAAGGACTTACAACAAAAAATTGGCTTGAATGAGGACTCAGGTTCTGTTCATTCTATTTCTATGCATTCAGTATCTTCTAATATATAAGGTTATTCACATGATTTTGAGGCCATTTGCCTCCTTTAGACTAGGATGTGCAGGCTCACATTTGAACAACAGTAATTTCAGTGCCTGGCAATCAGTCGCATTGTTGAGACATACACGCGCACACACACAGACTGACAGAAAGAGAAATGTAATGACAATCTCATGTTACTTGAGCTGCTTCTTCCGCCTGTTAGTCTGTGTGTTGACAGTAGTGTGACCCTGGGCTGTGGTGATGATCTCAGAAGCTTCCTCCCAGAGGGCAGTGAATGAGCCCCTCATCCATGCACTCCTAACCAGAAGAGATTGTGTGTGTGTGTGCGCACGTGTGCCCTGATGGCACAGCAGCATGAATGCCAGTGTCATCATGTTAGGTTGTGATAACACACTTGGCTCAGAAGATAGTGTCTTCTAGGGGTATAGGTGGCGGGGCGCATGGGTGAGTCGGGGTATAGGTGGTGGGGCGCGTGGGTGAGTCGGGGTATAGGTGGCGGTGCGCGTGGGTGAGTCGGGGTATAGGTGGGGGTGAGTCGGGGTATAGGTGGCGGGGCGCGTGGGTTGACGCATTGTTACAATAGATGTGGGGATCTCTTGATGCCTCCGCTATATTGTGGTCACATCCTAATTCTACATCTCCTATATCCTATGGCTCGTGTCCTACCTTTCCATTGCGTTTACTAATATTAGTAGATATTAGTAGTATTAGTAGTACTAGTCAAGTTAGGTCTGAAAGCCCTTAACTAGCAGTCCAGAAGCGATGCTTGTTGGCTGAATATCATCCTTTTCATAGGCACCAGAGGAACAGTGTGTTGAAGGAATGTATACACTGGGGAAAATGCTGTTTTACTGGTACGCAGGCACGCACACCGGAAAATACTGTTTTACTGGTAATAACAGACACATACACACACACGCGCGCATACACACACACACACAGAAGGGAAAATTTTGTTTAACCGGTCATAACAAGCTTCTGCCTGCCTCTCAACATGCTCAAATAAATATTTCAAACCCCTGAAGTGTCTTTAAGTGAAAATGACCCACAGTTAATAGTATTTAGATGGGAATTTTTCCTGCCTTGGTTTCCCCCTCATGTATCCCAGTATAAGCATCATCGATGGGGAGGAACTAATCTTGAGCACATTATCTATGTTTAAAAACGGGCAATCGGGGGTTTTAATGACCACCAAGTTGTCACCCACACTTTTTGTTTTTGGGTGAACAGCTGAGAAAAGGGGTTAGAGAAATATAACTATAAACAGATCTATTGATGCCAGAAAGGACGGTCAGTTATTTGGAGACATTTGATTGGAACGCGTTTGACTACAGTGTATTGTTTGTTTGGAATTAAAACAGTGTTACATTTGTGGTTCTGTCTGGGTTAGGTAGTCAAACTCATTTCCTATGTTATGTATTAGTCTAAGGCTACTGGGCAGTCTGTTATCGTAAAAAAATATGCCATGTAAAAGATTGACGTGCAGATGTTTGCTCTCGCAGCTTGGGCGCAGGGTCTTTTGTTTTAAGCCTCGTAGTAATCTCCAGGTGAGATAGTTCCATGTTGTGGGGTGAGATGTGCTTCATTCAGATTCCTCACCCATGTTCCTGGGTGTGCATAAATGACACTGCAGTCTGTCGCTCCCCCTCCCCTCCAAATACATCCTGGCCAATTAGCACCGGGTCTCTCTAGTTCTCACCCACACTCCCTGCATCTGTTCTCGCTCCCAAGGGGAGACAGAGGCATGGAAATTGTTGTCCTACTGATGTACTGTGTATTCTTCACTTGTCTGCTATCTGTTAATCTTAATGGTGTCCCCCCCCCACCAGAAATCCTCTCTGAAAAGCCTTGAATTGCCAAACTTTTTTGATTTAAACCTCACGGTCATCACCCAGTAGGTTTTACGATGCTGGGTGATGACCGTGAGGTTTAAATCAAAAAAGTTGGCAGGGTTAATATCTTCTTAAAAATGTCCTACTTAATTTCCTAATATAGGCTACTGAATATCTTCCAGCAACATTAAAACATTTTTTACATTACCCTTCATACTGGACAGAAATGCCCCCCCCACCTCCCATAAAGTTAACTCCCAAATGACTATGAACACAAATAGCAAAACAAATAAAAATGCTGTCAGTTCCACTTAAAGGATCAGTTAATTTTCCAGAAGCACCTTTGTAGTGATGAACAATCACCGATGTTATATAAGAAATTAACTGATTTATCCTGGGACAGTTCGTGTTAGTGCAACACCACAGAATCAAAACCTTAACGACATGGCAGAACTTTTAGCAAATGACTTCGCTGGCGCTCTCAGAGCGCTGGCCTCATCAAAGATTGTAGGTTTTTCTGCTTTACTCAGATTTTGTATCAGTGCTCAGGACTGTTGTTTGTGCCCTTCAGTATGGGACTAATGTGATCATAGGAGTGAAATTAGGGTGACTCCAGGGCTCGTTCAAATAGCATTGGCCCTCTCAAAGCAGTTCAAACTGTGTCGCACTAAATCATCTGGGATGCTTTTGCCTTTGTCTTCTGACATTCCAGCTGCACTCAAGAAGACTGGTGGTGCCGAGCTGAGTG
>JACXGI010007419.1:0-37495 GCA_016801175.1 Esox masquinongy
ACACACACACACACAGACATACACACACGCAGACATACACACACGCAGACATACACACACGCAGACATGCACACACACACAGACACACAACTCCGGTCCCGGACCCCCGCTACACGCACAAGCTTTACGATGGCCCTCCCATTATCACACGTTATCAACATGCCTTCACATGCCAACACCTACACACACACACACACACACACACGCACACACGCTGACGCACGCCGACAGGGACGTTCGACGTGCCGAGTGACAGGTCGCTGATGCTGCCAACGACCTTGTGGTTGATCTCTGCTTTAATTTCCGGTTGGACACTTGTGAATGCACCCAAGCGAACACATACGAACACAGCAAACACACACCACAGCCCTTACGATCCAATCGCAACGCTCCACTCTGCCAGGCCCGCTGGTCCAGACCTTTACATGTGTCCTTTAATAAATGGAAAAGCACGCGGCTCCGGACCAGAAACGAGCTCCAGAGTCATTCACATGCTGATTTACATGCTGACAGCCGGGCTGTTACAAGTCACATCATCTGGGCTTTGTTTTTCCCTAACAAACAGCCTAAATCACATCAGCAGGGGCCTCTCCATGGAACACAGTGCAGCTTTTCTCTGCTATAATTACACAGAAACCCAAAACGAGAAGTGAAAAGAGTCTCTGAGTGTTTGTGTGTGTTTGTGTGTGTGTGTGTGTGTGTTTGTGCGTCTGTGTTCATGTTTGCTGACTGGAATAGCTGATCCCTCATTTGGAGTAATCTGGAAGGAAGAAAGTCCCTGGAGGAACTGTCGGAAAGAAGCAACATGACGATGACAGTACAGCAGAAACCTGTTTGATTGTGGATGTTTAATTTGACCTCCAGCTCCCCTCATTTCAGACTCCAGCACCCGGCACTTTAAAACCGTGAGTGCAGGAGAAAATCTCAGACACAGAACTCAGCATGTGTAAAAGGCAAAAGAGTGTCAGGAGCAAAAAAGATGAACGCCGTCAAGCTTGTTTCTTTAACCAAACCTAGGCGTCAAGACATTCCTAACAGTTTGCTATCTCTCTGACGCCCGTGAACTGACACACACACACACGCCTTTGCACTGAACCCATTCTCTAACTAAACAATTCACTGCTGAAAAATACAGCTCCCATCCATTGTCCAAGTCATTGTTCCTATAAAGCGTTCTTTTTTTTCTTTGCCAAGCATGTCGTTGCGATCCAGGACAGCGCAGGATATTGACCTGCATTTGCAGACGTCCCTCCTGCTTTCAATAGGCGAAAAGCATCATGGCAGATGAGCAGGGCCGAGCCAACGGCTTGATAAGTCGTAGTAGGGGGCAAGCCAAACATGCTTGTGTGCACGCACACACACACACACACACACACACGCACGCACGCACGCACGCACGAGCACACACGGCATTGTGGTAGAGTGTGAGCCAAACCAAGAGCCAACACGGCTGGTGGGACAGCATGGGCAGAAACGCCACCATCTGCTGAAGACAGATCTGTGGAAAACACAGACAGCCCCTTTGGTAACACCCGCAACAGAGGGCTTTCAAGGGCTAGGGGTGCCATCAACAAAAAGAAACACAAACAAATACGTGTACACACACACACACACACACACACACACACAAAGACAAATAAATAATGTACAAGTTGAGCTGTCCTAAATCATTAAAAATAATGTCTGACTTGGTTGGATAGTAAAGCCTGCCTTCACAGCTATAATTCTAGACTATGCCTATTCATTGTTTTGCCGTAGACAATGTTTCATACAAGAAGGGTTATACAGAATGTTATGAATATTAATTCATTTCATCTGATGGCTGTAGCATTTTTATTCAAAATCAAGCAAAGAACTCGACATATTGTTCATACTCATTTAAAAGGCTTGCTGTGGGATTTAACGTCTATTACACAATTGAATGACATTAATAGATACTTTGACAATGTGGAAATGTTTGTTTATATGTTTAATGTGTCAAAGACATTTACTGCAACCGCCAAAGTAGGCTTATAGTGTACTATTTTCTTTCCCTGCGAAATGGGATTTTTCTGAAAACAATTTTGCTTAAACAGTGATTATTTGCAGATCGATTTCTGCATTGTTAACTAAAGATTGCACATCCACATTCTGCACAGCATAAATAGTAAATAAGGGTGAGAGGGCATCTTTGTGTGCCACGCAGATAGGTCCTGTCTAGCACACCAAATGCATGGAAAGGCAGACCTGGCCTGAGGCTCTGGAATTGCTGGTTTGAACAAAGATAACTGCAATACCAGATGCATTCAAAAGATGTCGCCCCTAAAAACATATCTCAGTACCTTTAAGGTATACAACTATTTTACTGTTGGTTGTATTTGGACCTGGCCTGTCCAAGAAACACGTGAGTAGATGATCTGCTTAAGGATTTTAGCTTTTACTAGGAGAAACATCTAGCTTATTTAGTTAGTCATCGATCAAGTTTATTTTAATGAACTCAAGCTTGATTTCAGTAGAACAACAGGTGACTATAGCCGCATGTATTACTAAACAATGAGGTCTGGGGAACACGTTACATATTATACGTAAGTTATTAAGTTATTGAAACGATTGCTGCGCTAGGAGGAGTTAAACTTGAGAGAATTGCACCTATAAAATGTAACTTGACATGAAGATCATTTGTGGTATCCAATATTGACCACAATTGAAAAAGATTTGCTCTTTTCTATGAATCCATGAAGCTGGCTATTGACTGTAATAGCCTAATATGTACATAACTATATACATTTTGAATGTTGAGTTTTCTCTGCTTGGCTTTGCCTATATTTGATCTAAACTACACTGAGCATATCCTCCCACACCTATTGATTAGTCTATCTTTCAATTGTTTGTTCTCTCTAATTATAAGGTCCACTAGGTTTTTATTTAGGCTTCACACCCAACTACTTCCTAAGATGGATCTCAGTTAAGCCTATAGATTTATTTGAAGATGGATCATGAAGGAATACTTTAGACCAAGCCTAGATCAACAAGTCACATTCAATTTTTTTTAAACAATTAGCCATATAACATTATCTCTACTGGGGCTGATCTGGGATCAGCTGACACTGCTGACATTGCGCTGCATGGTTGTATGCTGCCGGACTCCAATGCGACTAGTGAAGTTCAAATATAATACTTTTTCTGTGACATTGTGATGTTGTCACCATTAATGATGGCCGTCAATCATTGTAGACATACGCTGGCATCGTACCATCGCTCAACCCTATGGCGCACGCACGCACACACACACACACACACACACACACACACACACCACCACTATCCAAACCAGATGTCGTTTTCAGCATGTTCAAATGCACTGTGCTTCAACCAATGCAATCACAGACACTTGGCTCTTATATTATACTGGCAATACAGTTTCTCACACAAAATCACCACAACAGCAGAAGCTCGCACTATATATATGAAATGGTGCCATGTCTCATCCCACTTCGGCTTCTCCAAAGGCAAGCCTACAATTGTTGTCTGCTCCGTGTGTCAAGTACCCTGAGGGGAAGAGCCTTGGACGCTAAGTCTTCATCCCAATTGTTGGCTAAATAGCCTGTAGTGTCTTCAACGTCACTGGCTTGGCTTAACAACTAATTGGCCAGTTAATAAGTGTCTTTAATGAGGGATTTTACATGCAACACATTGCTATTGGCTGCACCCATAGAACTACATAGAATGTTTTTGCACTGAATGGAATGTTTACATAAGTCACCCTGTGAGGCTGGCTAGCGTAATGTGTTACCGCGCTCCTAGTGAAAAACCTGTAATGACATCTGTCAATGGTAGTAAAATGATGCTTACATACTGTAGTAACTCTCTAGTAACTATGTAATAACTGGAGCAACAATTCTGCAGTAACTGTAGTAACTCGATGGTTATTGTGGTTATGTATTACCTCTATAGTAACTGTTGAACTTAAGGGACTATGCAGTAACTCTGTCGTAACAATTTTAATAACCATTCCCGCCCCTTAATTGGTGAAAATGAGTTAATGAGATATCGTTGTTCTAAGGGTTCTACGGTATGCCCACGTCACAAAGAGGTCAGAGCTTCTGTACAAGGCTGATATCGTTGTTCTAAGGGTTCTACGGTATGCCCACGTCACAAAGAGGTCAATGCTTCTGCACAAGGCTGATATCGTTTTTCTAAGGGTTCTACGGTATGCCCACGTCACAAAGAGGTCAATGCTTCTGTACAAAGCTGATATTGTTGTTCTAAGGTTTCTACGGTATGCCCACGTCACTGCCCCCCTCACCTCGGACCACTATTGTGGTAGACTTCTTGGCTGGGTTGCCCACGTTGTTGCTGGCCACACAGCTGTAGACCCCGGCGTCGTCTGAAGTGATCCCTGGCAGGGTGAGCGTTCCACCCTTCACCACGCTCTTCTCTGGCAGGCTGTCGGAGCTGCTGACCCAGCTCAGCGTGGGGCTAGGCTCTCCGCCCGTGGTGATACAAACCAGGGACACAGTCTGGCCCGGATTCACCACGATGGGGTCCTCCACCAGCAGCTTGATGGCTGGAGACGCTGGAGAGGAAGAAGAGGATGGAGGAGGTTTAGTGTTTTCTTATAGACTTTATGGTATATGTATTGTTGGTGAGTTTGAAGACTGTATAACCTGTGTTGTTTGTTTTTAAGCCTAACCTGTCTTGTAAGGGAGCTTGAAAAATAACTCGTTGGTGAGTTTAAAGACGAACCACATTGTTGGTGAGTTGAAAAATGAATCTGTATTGTTGGTGTGTCAGTCAGAAGTTGTGGGTGAGTGTGTAGACTAACCTGTCTTGTTAGTCAGTTTGAAGACTTACCAGTTGTGGGTGAGTGTGTAGACTATCCTGTTTTGTTAGTCAGTTAGAAGACTTACCGGTTAAGGGTGAGTGTGTAGACTAACCTGTCCTGTTAGTCAGTTTGAAGACGACATTTCGGTCAGATATGCCACAGACGTTCCTAACAGAAGCGATGCAGCTGTAGTTGGCGTAGTCCTGAGGACGAAGGTTCTTCAACTTCAAGATTTTCGTCTCCCCCTGCAGCTCAGATACACAACCACAACACTAGTGTGCAAATGTGTGCGTATCAAATGAAAACAACAATGAACGGCATTTCCGAAATCTTGAAACATTCAGGAAACTTTTCCGAAAGTTCATCCAAGGTGTTCTCGGCAAACACTCTTGGGTGGCATTTGAACGATTACCTCTGAGACCTAAGACATTCCCATTTACTGAAAATCACGAAACAGGGAACAGATCAGATTCCAAATATTTAACACAAGGTTGAAGTCATCATAACACATTAAAGCTTTTTCTTATTTCATTGGGCACCAAAGCATAGTTCAGAACGCAACCAGGGATCACACAATGTCATGGAAAGCGTTCCGCCACTCCACATCTGACAGCCTCGCTAGGGGTCTTTCAGTTTCACTGCGTATCCGCCTGACAGACTGAGACAGTGGCTCCACCCAGAGCTTTGTGATGGGCTGCGATGAGAAGTCTTTGATCTCCCTCCTCTCCGCCAGGGGGTCAGATTAGGACTTCAGTCAGCCTGCCAAATCAGACCTCACAAGCCACAATCACAGTCCCCACCAGCCCTAATCGCGCATCTCTTCCATTTCCCCACCGATGATCATCACCATATCGCACGGCATTGGGATGTTAATTGTATTTGATTAGGGATGGACTCGGTCTGTGGCTGCCGTCTGCAGCATCACACCCACCCCAACCCTCCCGATCCCGTTCTGGTTTTGGCTGATAGGGGAAGATGTGTTTTGGTGAGATGATGATTCAGAGGCCAGTTTACCACAGTGGGAGACAAATTGGAACAAAAATCCATTTGCAAAGAAACTGGCGTAGGGAAGGAGGGAGAGAAAGAGGGATGGAGGAAGGAATAGAGATGGGGGGAGGGATGTAAGGGATTGGTGTCAGGAATAGACACGGATAATGAGAGGTTAGACGACAGAATGTTCGCGGAAAAAGATGGAGATATGGAAAAGATACTTGCGGGGAGGGATGGAGGGATGGATGAAAGGCTGAGGTTGGTGTGACTAATGTAATGGATTGTAGGGAAGAGTGAAATGGATGTAGGGACTGGATGTAGGACACTGTAAGAGAGGAGGAATTAATGGAGGAATGAAAAGGTGTTGGTAAATGGCCTTATAAGGGGAATTGTGGGAACAGAGGGACTGGTTGACGGTCGGTCTGGCTGCACAGACACAGATGTATGATCAAAACTCCCACGCCAGCAAAGCTTTCAACGTCGACCTCGGCAGGACCTGGCTGCGGCGCTGCTGAATGATCTCCCGACACCCTCCATCTATCCTCTGTGCCCTTAGCAGCACCTCCCTCTCCTCTGTTGAATGATCTCCCGACACCCTCCGTCTATCCTCTCTGCCCCTAACAGCACCTCCCTCTCCTCTCCTTCTAACCTCCAGGGGAGAGAAGCGGTAAGCTGGAATTTAGCGATGTGAAAACAAAATGTGTTGGCTTCAAACGCGTCCCCTGATCTTTCTGTTTTCTCCTGCTCACCACGGGGAATGAGGCAGATAAGTGGGGTAAGGAGAGGAAGGAGACGAGAGGAGGGAAGACGGAGGAGGAGGGAGCCCTCAATAAATGCATGTCACTCCTTGGCTAATTACCGGGCCATATTCCCATGCTGGGTTTGAAATGCCACCCCTGTGTTTTATCTTGACTCAGTACAAACACTCATTGGGCCGAGTCGAGGAACAGAGATGACGGGAGGAGAAAGAGGAGGAAGATGACTGAGGAGGGAAAAGGGAGAGGTGGATGAGAAGAGGTGGAGAGATGACTGGAATAGAGAAAAGGGGAAGATAACAGAGGAGAGAAAAGGGAGAGGTGGATGAAAAGAGGAAAAGAGATGACGGGAATAGAGAAAAGGGGAAGATGACAGAGGAGGGAAAAGGAAGAGGTGGATGAGGAGATGAAGATGAGGGAATAGCAGAGACAGAGGTAGCCAGCTATCTAAGGCTTGCTTGCTTATATTCTCCATAACATAACTCTCTCTCTTTGATATTTCCACTCCTATCTTCTCTCTTGCTTCCCCATAGCCATCTCTGGGAGACCCTAGTTAATGTAAATATGTGTTATACCACACGAAGTCTACATTATATTGACTTCATTCTTATATATTGTATGGCATATTGAATTTATCCTTATATATTGCACAGCAAATTGACTTAATCCTTTTATATTATATGGTATATTGACTTCATCCTTTCATATTGTCTGGTACTGTATATTAACATCATCCTTATATATTCTATGGTGTATTGACTTCATCCTAATTGTATGGTGTATTGCCACAACCTTACCTGTGTGAAAAACGGTTCGTAGATTTCCACTCCCTTGTCGGAGCCCTGTGAGAGAACGTCTCGTCCGCGGTGCCAGCTGTAGCGAACCGGGGGATTGGAGTTGGCCACGCAGCGCAGGAACACCGTCCTCTCGTAGTAGAACTGCTCTTTGGCTTCTCCTATGCTCTGATGCACCGTGACCACAGGGTCGTCCAGGTCTGGTGACAGACAGGAACAGAGGAAGAGGGCGGATCAATTCACTGATTGATTTAGATGTGGTTCAATAACAGTGTAAAAAAAAATATGACTGGGTTATGGGCTTCCCACCATGCACTCTGTCAACATTTGTAGGAAGAAAACAGGAACTGCTTTTTTATTTTTACTTCACCTATAGACGTTTACTTTTAGCTCACCTATTGAAATGTACTTTTCACTTCACATACAGACATGCACTTCCACTTTACCTATAGACATTTACTTTCATACCAATCTCTCAAAAGACAGCTGTTGAAGCAGAGCCTGAAAATGCTGATCTCCACTATTAGGGTAATAATTTAGATATTTAAATCAGCATGAGCTGTGATAAACCTTCCCTGCCTTCTGGTGGTAGTTTGTCCCCACACACTGTGAGGTGAATGGTTTGAAAGGTAAAACATAGGTAAAAGGTAAAACAACAGCTGTTGTCCATAGATCTCTATTGGTAAATTGCAGAAATTGGTTGAATCTTTGCTTCATCATGTCTCCAAAACTACATTTACAGGTCACCTTTATGTTAGTTTACAAGGCATAATGGACTCTGTCAAGTACCAGGAGACTTTAGTCTGCCCATGCCAGGAGGCTAAAACTGGGTCATCGTTGGATCTTCCAGCCGGAAAATGATCCAAGGCATACCTCCAGATTATGTCAGTGTCTCTCTGACCACAGAATCAAGCTCTGACTTAACTCACATTAAAACCTGTGGGTCCAAGGACAAGTGTGTCCCAAGGACTTTGAAAGATCTGTAGAGATTCTGTTTGGACAGTCTGAGATCCCTTGCTATGAGATCCCAGCTCATTAATTATTAAAGCCCACCCCTCAAAGCCTGGTTCCTCTCTAAGTTTCGGCCCTTTTAGGGAGTTTTTCCTAGCCACTGTGCATCAACCTATTGTTGCTTGCTCTTTGGGGTTTCAGGGTGTTTTTTTAAAGCACTTTGTGACAACTGCTGATGTAAAAATAAAGTTGATTGATTGATTGATAGATTGAAGATTCAGTGGTAGGGGGATGGTGCACAATGTCCTAAATGCAGGGTGCCAATAATTGTGACACAGTTTTGAGAAAAACATATAATGCATTTCTTTAAACAATTTTAATTGTTAGCTTTCCAATAATCATGGAGGGCACTGTATCGATTATCTTAATCAATGAGCTAGCATGCATATCCTTCAAGATGAAATTCCTGTAAAAGACAAACTTTGGCTAGGTCCCCAAAACTCCCTAATAACCTTCACAAACACTTCCCTAATGCCATCACTTGCTAAGATAATATTTAGTTGCCCTTTTGTCCTCAACCAGGGCTCTGTAAACATCCATCTCTCCTTCTTCATTCCCATTTCCCAGCATATTATAGGGAGGTTTTCCATCTGCCTGACAGTTGGTTATTTGAGCAAAGCGCACTGCGGTTGATTAAATGGAAAGTTAATCATCTTTCTCGTCGGACGAACAAAGCTTTAGCAAAAGGATATTCGTCATAACTCTGTCTTTTAGCATGCTAATGCTGTTTTAAGATTATGTCAATTTGCAGTCAGATAAACTAAAAGGGGGGTGGGTAGTCCATTTCCCTTTTCATCTCTCTCTGAGTTGCAATCAGTTCTCGAATCAAGCGAACCAGACAATTTCAATGGAATCGATTAAGGAAAAACCAATGCGAGTTATACCCTCACGCCAAAAAAAGTCCTAAATGATTATGGATGGATGACCTTTTTGCGCATAGGAAGAAGGCAGAATTTATCTGTCAATCTCCGTGTACAACTATTTTCATTACGCCGCTAACCTTTTGCTGAGGAAACGATAAGAGGCATTGAATTGGAGATGTTAGTGGATGGAATCATGCTTTGAATTCAGACTGCCTTCATCATTCTTTTCACCACCAGAGCTATGCCAGAACCTGGGCCTAATCAGGGAGCATGAGAACACACACACACTCACTCACTCACCCACATACAGAACACACACATACAATCCTCATGCACAGATGACACACAGACCAGAATGCTGATTCTTCACTTTCATTAAAACATGCTCTGGCCTACGGCACCTTAATCAAACCTTAGCAGCGGTCAATACTTCATCCAACAGCCATGCCATTACTATGTGTGTTTGCGTGTGTGTGCATGCGTGCATGTGTGTGGCAACACATCAAAGAGGCTTAGCTCAGGTATAGGCAGCAATTACCTCTGAGAGAAGAGACTGACAGCCATGCGGACGGGAAGACAGGGCGAAAATGTTGTGTGCGTGTGCATTTGTCTGTATGTGTATCTGTGCATGCATGTGTGTGTGTTTGTAGGGATGGCCTGAGCTATTTTTAGAAAGAAATGTACACAGGGATGGATACTAAAGAGAACAGTACTAAGAGACGAATACAGAAATATGCAAATGTACGCACGGGATTAAAATGTGATGAATTTCAAACCAAAAATTCCACCTCTGCCGTCAGTCCTCTCTCTTCGCTGCGAGGACGTTGCTGCGCGTGTCGCTCTTGTGCAATTACTTTCAGAAGTCATGCTCCGATGATTGTGAAGCTTAACGTACAGAGCCCAGAGGAGGTGTGTGTGCGTGTGTGTGTGTGTACAGAGTGGTACAGAATCAGCTACAGTGTTTTTCAGGGTTGTTAATTGCAGGTTTAACGGTGGGCTCTGGTAAATAGGTCTGTACACAGCTCAACGCTCCATGGTAGCAAGTACCCGTTTTGATATGTCAGTGGACGCTCGCACTCCCCTAAGCACACGGCCATGACACAAAGAGGAGCTTCTGCCTTTTTAGTAAGAAAAGAAAGAGACAGAGAGGGAACGAGTAAAACAGCACGGAAGAGGGATGAAGAGAAAGAGACTGAAGGGACAGTGTGTGTGAGAGAGAGAGAAGTTGGAGTGATATGTCATAAAGTTTACTCAAGCATCAGATATGACAAATGAGTCACTAAAAGTCTTCTGCAAGCAGGAAGCGTGGAGGATGTTAATGATGACGGTTCTCTGGTGGATGTCCACATCAAGCATACGGATGCTAGCGTATACCCTCCATTATTCATGCTTTCACCACTGCCTGGTTAATTTTGTCAGTAATACAGTACAGTCGACTACTTTAATAATTACTAAAAAAGTAAATGAGAATCTAGGATACAGACGTTGGGTTTCAGCCATTCCCAATTGAACAGTGAAAAACATTTCTCTACACTCAAACAGTGTTGGACAAATGGGCCGACAAGTGGCTCGGATTACAGAGAAGGAAGTCCCGAGAATAAAGCTAGTAATTATCACTACAAAACGTGAAGCACACTTCCTTTCATGTCCGTTCTCCTCAATATACACCTCCCTCCCTCTGTAATCTATGGAAGTCATCTGGAAGGAGAGAAAGAGAGAAATAGATAGAAAGAAAGAAATAAGAAAGAAAGAGATAGAATAATCAGAACACCCATGAGGCTTTGGTCCATCAGCCTGTCACGTCAGAGGGCTGTGGATTAATTTCACCCTGTTGCCGTGGCACTAATCATTGTCCCAGCTTGATTACAATGTGCTGTCAATCGACCTCCCTCACACCGCTGTGTTTATCCTTCCACGGGAAGAAATAGTCCCATTACGCCTAAGATAAGCAATTTGCTTTTGTTCTCGGCTAAGGGAAAGGGAAGCTGGGGGGGGTGGGGGGATCAGACAAAGAGGGAAACTTGCAAATTGCAGGCATCCAGATGTCAGGTTAATGAGGTGGCGGATTCATCGGCTGACTACTGCAATCATTCCTTCAATACGGGGTGGAACGTCCTCTGCGCCCTATGAGGGGGGATATTTTGGTGGATGGCGGAGAGAGTCGTGGACGAGTGTTATCAGTGAGAGCAGCTATTACCTGGCAACGGGCCCCTAATGCTCTGGGCTAGTGCCTCTTCCCTCAACCCCTCTCCCATTTCTCAACACAGAGGCCTAAAACCAGCTTCTGAAAGTGCCCTTTAATAAATTGGAAGGAAAAATAGGAGAAGACTAGGTTTCTGGCGGACAAAAAAGTGACGTCTCTCCCTCTGAGGGGCCGATGGATGATCTCGACCGGCCTGGTGAAATGGTAACCAGAGGAACAACAAGAGTAAGTGGCCGTTCGAAGGTAAGCTGGGGCCAACGGACTTTGTCTAACCGACGTCGGAACACGTTGAGCTGATAGCTGTTGGCAAATGAAGGCCACTACATCGGCGAGACAGAAACACACAAAGCAATTTAATTAATTCATGAGAGAAATATATCAGAGAAGACTCATTGTATTCATTAAAACAGCGGTTCCCAACTCCGGTCCTTGAGCTCCCCCAACACTACACATTTTCATTGAAGCCTCAGCCAAGCACAGCTGATTCAACTTGTCAACTAATTATCAGGCCCTCATTGAGTTGAACTGGGTGTTCTTGTCCAGTGCCACAACAGAAATGTGTGCTATTCAGAGTGCTTGAGGACCGAAGTTGGGAACCACTGCATAAGATTACATTACCGCAATACATGAGAATTGTAGGTAAAATGAAGCCCACTGTACTTTCAGGCTGATGTTATAACATTTCCTTTCACAGAATATGACATACACAATTAAAGTGCAACATTTGATGAATGATGTAATTGTGTTACATTACTTATTCATAAGCTTAAGGTTAACCAGGACTCCAAAACCCCTCAAACTCAACTGTGGACCTTCAGGGCCTTATTTAGACCTGGGACACCAGGTGGATGACATTAGTGATCAGGTAGAAGAGAAGACCAGCAGGCTCCGGACCTCATGGGTTAAGAGTTGAATACCCCTGAAACTGAAACCAAATGGAATAGGATTGTACATTTGGATCAATTTTTGTTGAGCAAACTCACAGTTGTGTTACAGATGGCTTATGTAGAATTGTACATATAAAAAGCTCCACGCTATTTTGTTGCGCAAATTCACAATCCTATGGCAACTTACTGCGTCACAATTGTACATCAGTGCCATTTTGTTAAGCAAACTTCTCAATGCTTGCTTGCGAAGTGATCTGTAATTCCTTTTGGAATCTAGCTCAAGGGAACATTTCCAACAACTTTATAATCACCCTGCCACATCTTGCACTGAGAATGTCTGCCAGGCTATGAAAGAAATAACATAAAATGGAACAGCCATTTTAATAGCTGGTGCAAAAATTGAAATATTAAAATATTAAAATTGGATTTGTCTGGAACAATGTACCTTATTTGTATGTGTGCGACATTTGATTATTTAAGTACTGTACATGCAAAAACAGGCATTGCAACAATCAATTCTGAAGATTCACCTGCGATTGAGCATGCTGTGAAATGATGGCTAGGGTTTTGAGCAAACAGAAATTATAATTGTATTCAACAAGGTTCAAGCGGAGTTTGTTGCTTTGACGCACAATTGTAAGACAACCATCTGTTATAGGACTGTAAGATGCTCATTTGAGCTGAACAAAGTATATACAATCTTGCCATACAAGGGCAAACATGAATGCGTAATTTCACTTAATTTAATATTTTCTACATTCAGCTCACTGAAAATGAAGTTTGCTGAGTGAACAAACATTGAGACATTAGCTCATATCTTGTCCTTCTGAAGTCCACCCAATTCATAAAATAACAATGACAAAATGATTTGGATCTACAATGTACCCATGGAACACCTGAATCCACCATGCCATTTAAGCAATAAGGCATGAAGGTGTGTGGCCAATATTCTGCGACTGGGGGCTGTTCTTAGGCACAACACAACACAGAGTGCCTGGACACAGGACTTAGCCATGGTCTATTGACAATATACAACAAACACCTGAGATGTCTTATTGCTATTATGAACCAGTTACCAACACACTAGAAGAGTTTGAGTTATTATTTACTATGGTATGCAGTCTCAAAGGCTTTCAGCCAATCAGCATTCAATGCTGGAACCACCTAGTTTATAACTAGCTGTATACATCTGTATTAGATGTGAGAGAACATGCATCCACACACCATTCCAATGACAGCGCCTGTTTGAAAGAGATATCTCTGTCTCGTTCTGTAAATGGAATGTCATTCTCCAATACAGAAGATATTGGTCCATTGTAAATCATGTCCCTCACCATTTTCAACACTGCCTGTCAGGGAGAAGGAGAATAACCCATTCAGATATATAAGAAATGAAAAGGCGGTTGGAGTCTGCATGCGCGCATGTGTGTGTGTGTGTAAAGGAATTGAGCATGAGCTGTGAGTAGGGCAGCCCATTCAATAGCTGTGATATGTGGGCGGAAGTCTAACAATGTAACAGACACCTCTCTCACAGTGTAAAGAAATGGAGAGTTGAAACAGACAGACGGACAGGCAGACAGACAAACAGACAGGCAGAAAGACAGACATGAAGCCTGTCGCTGATGGAAGAGAGCAGTGAGCAATGTAGATGTACGTGGATCTCTGCGGATGGTAATTATGGAAATAGATGTCAACTGTAACATTACCTGGACCACGATAGGGTGGGCAGGCTCAACAGCCATGATTATAAACTAAGACTTCTCAGGGCCGATACACCGTAGGACTGGCATTCTGCTATCGGAGGGAAATGTCAATGGCATTATAATGAATATTCAGGAGCGTAGGCACTACATGGAGAGAAGGTTCCCATCTCCAACAGATTCACCATTATCAAGGTGAACTTTATGTTGTCACTGTGAACTTTGTGTTGAAGGGGGATAATAGATTGGAATAATACATACTGATTGGTTGCGTGACACCTGGCAAACATTGATTAACATTCACAAAACATTTGCCAACTGAACGAACCTCGTTAACATTGGTAATGGCCCGGCGTTTGTGATTTGCATTCAGGAATTATAAATACCAAGAAATGAATATATACTAAACACTGACAAATGAATAACGCTTTTATGCAGCAAACTGTAACAAAACAGAGACCTTCCATGCCTTTTACCCTTTGCGTCCCCATTTTGTGTGTGTGTGTGTGTGTGTGTGTGTGTGTTTGTGTGTGTTCACATTTCTCTACTAACATGTAGAGGTCGGGTTGCGGGGGCCAGTTGTGTTCAAGTTCAAAAGGGCACCCTGGGACCTCAGCCATGTCGGCTTTTTGCATGGTCTCCTGTGGCTTGTAACACACACACACACACACACACACACACATACACACACACACACACACTCTGTTTTTCATGCTGTCCTGCTGCATCGTAAAAACCTCTGAATTATTCAATCAGTCTCAACATCCTAGTTTTCACCTGAAAGACTGTAACTCTGCCAGCGCAGGGTGAGAGGGTTTGTGGGTGGGAGGGTGGGTTTGTGGGTGGGAGGGTGGGATGATAAACAGGTCAGGCTGCTTCTCTGCATCTCATCTCTCTCCACCCCTCACCTCTCCCTCATGTCAGCGGATTAAGACTACGGCATCCTTTACCAATGACCTAAGGTCGGCGTTGACTTTCCCCCTCTATAGCTACGAGTTAGCACTGATGAGTAGCGCGCTGATCCTAGATCTGCCCATTCGGGGTGACCTGCTGACCGACAGGAGCCGCACTGTGCATTCATGCCACACTCACGCGTCCGACTAAAACCATTAGGCCCGGCTGGAGCCATGGACTGCTGGCGGGGATGAGGTAGCGTTGAGTAATGTTCACTCTGTTGTAAAGGCAGAGCCGGAAGGGATTTAGAGGACATTCCCACTGTTTAACGACCAAAGGTTTACCCTGTTTCAGAATAAAGGCCCGAACTAATGAAGTGCATAGAAATCCTTGCATGTGTGCAATTGTCCTTAAAACACGGACCTCGTAAAGTATCTGTGTAGACTACAATGAATCCATTGAGTCCAGTTCGTATAACATTATTGAGTGTGATATGGTCACCTGACCGGGCAGAACGTCTGTGTTAACCTGATACGGCGTTACTGTGGCTTAGCTGCTGCTGTTCAACAGTATGTACGTCGAACACAGAAACATAAATGCGACGTGCAACCATTTCAAATGATTGTCTGCGGGGTGGAACGCGACGGAGAAACGCTTACTAGCGGGGATGTCAACAAATGTCTCTGCGTGACATTTCAGAGGAATAAGCTGCTTTTTGTGCATTTCAGTACAGCTCGTGAAATGCGGCACTGACGTGCTGCGTTTCTATTTTTGTTCAGTATCTGACAACAGGAAGGGCGTGGATGAATTGAGTGGCCTTGCAGAGTGTCTATCCTAAGACGAGGGGGGAGATTGGGAGTTCAATCGGTGCCTGGGTCATACCCAGCATGCACTTCTGCGCGTGAGACGGATGGGTTGGTTAGACTCCAGCACCTCCCCTCCCACCCCCCACCCCCCATGATGGGGATAATGAGTACCGATGGAGATGTGTGTGTGTGTGTGTGCATGTGTGTGTGGGAGGAGTAGGTGTATGTGGAACACACACACACAGACTGGGTAATGAATCTCCTCTCCATGGTCTCAGGGAGACAGAGGCGTCTGCCGGGGCCCATATCCTCTCTCATTCATCTCCCCCCAGAAAACGACACAAACCAAGCCCTTTTGTTTTCCGTTCCCCCGCGCTAAATAACAACACCCGCTCACACCGCCCGACGGCTTTGTACGAGACCGTCCAAGAAGCGGTCCTCTGAATAAACTCAATGGTACGCCTCGCTCGCTTTCATTCCCTCCTTTGTTTAACAGAGGGTCCTTTGCATACATAGGTGGACGCGCGGTCATCAACAATCGTTGTGGTAAAAAAAAAGGTGTTGATGTGTCATTAGCTTGCAATTACGTTCCTTAGCTGTTCCCCCGATGCTCAACAAACACTTGGCCAGTGAATCTTCAGCCTCATGTTTATTTCAACAGTTAAGCCGTCCGTTGTGTCAACGCCCCTGTATTGACTTAGAGGCGATGTGGGAATGAAACGCCTCTTAAATTTCAACCGCAGTCACTAGTCACAATATATAGTCTTCATAGTTCTCAGGAGACCTCTTCAGACAACAATACTTCACTGGCCTTCAGAGTTAACATACCAACCAGTGTCTGAATAAACCATTATTGACGATCAATAATGGGATTTTTATCATTCGGTCTCATCTTTATGTCAGTTAGAATAGATGCCTATCCTAACAGATCACAAATCATTCTTATTATCATGTGAGTGTTCAGCCCTCCACGTGTACTTCAATATCTATTCATAGTCAAAGCAGGTTGTAAATTGAGATAAGCTTTGTCACGTTCAGTGTTAGTTGGAAATCTCGTCTGGACAACGGAACGGATGGTGCATCTAAAGACAACTGATTAGGCTGACCGAAACCAAAGAACCACATTTAGCTGACCTGGATTTGATTTTGACTCATGCTACAGCCACTTCAGTGGCTTGTTTGCCAGGTGTTCAAATTATTCACAAGAATCAGTAAGTCAAGCTCGTCTCGTGTGGTAGATAACCGCAACAGAACAGTGTTGCATTTACACTTTTGTACTGGAAGGATGATGTATACATTCAAAACAGTGCCGGCTTAAATCCATTTTACTTGAAGAATATATGCATCGAAAGCAGTGCTGCCTTAGGAGTCAAATTCAGTTGTGAGCTACCCTCATTAAGCACATCAGCAACCATTTCAACAATGTACACATCCTGTGCTTATTATCCTTTCACAGAGTGTAGAAGACCTAAAAGTCACACCTAGGAGTTAACATTAAAGAAAAAAACATTCCAGAAGCCACGTACTCATCTAACCCTATGTCTTCTCACACATCCTTGGGATGTGATCCAATTAGCTTTGTACCATTCACTTTAACACGAAGAGTTGATGTGACATGGTGTAGTGGAGTAGAACAGAACAGAATAACGTTGGTGTTTTTGTGAATCCAAGACGGGGTGGTGAGTAGTATGACGTTATCATGCTACACACTTTGAGTCGTTTTATTCCGTGGGGGTGTCTTTTTATTTGAGTCGTTTTATTCCGTGGGGGTGTCTTTTTATTTGAGTCGTTTTATTCCGTGGGGGTGTCTCTTTATGCGCTGTGACAGAAATCCTTCAAAGCCTTCGTTAAAGAGCAAGTATAATGTAGATGCGTCATCCGCCAAGGGTCAATTAGCTTTGTAGGAGGAAACACAATATGACTGATAATTAGTGTTCCACAAGTGGGTTCGGCAGTTGGACAGCTGATGATGACTTGGTTTTCATTATCCACATTAACTCCCCACACAGAACCAGCCTCTCAGATCTCCCAGACGCATACACACACACACACACACACACACACAAACTACAAAATACATATACGCTTGTTTCCATACATTAGCCTGTCACAAAGCTAGAACAGACTCCAAAGGGATAATAAGATAATAATAATAATCATAATCATAATAATAGCATCGGAAAGAGTGCAAATAACAATAACACAGGGCTTAAGAACGTAATAGTACTAATATACAGTAGGTGCCACTTAGCAGACACTATTATCCAAAGCTACTTACCCGGTAGCCTGATCATTTAAGTACTGTATGTGTACAGTATGTAATCCCTGTGGGAATTGAACCCACAACCTGCCTGCACAATGCCTCAGTCAAATCCAACAGATGATCCAGCTCGGAATATATTGCCGGGCTCCATTATCCGCTCCATACCTCCCGACCTCTCCGCGCGGTTACCAGGCGCCGCTGCGGTAGGACAGATAAAAATGGACCCCTGATGAGATAGGAAGCTGAACAACTCATGGCTGCCGGAGATCGAATCCAAACCGCAGGCAACGCCACTAAACAAACGCTTTATTGCATGGCCTCAGAACGCGCAGCTGAACTCAACGCTACTCTAATAGGCCACTGGATGCTAGGCAAACATAAACAGAGGCAGCATATTATTGGACACACACGCTGTGAGTTAGTCTACACGGCTGAGGAGGCGTGTGTGTGTTTGTGCATGTTGTCGCGTGTTAAGCCCTGAGTCGGAACCTTCCTGGCCACGAGTGTGATTACACATAACCATTGGCTTGACTATGTTGCTGCTATTGCTAGCAGCTCTTATGTTATTCCCCCTAATTCTGATCAACGTCTTATTCCACTGCATAAGAAATGGAGTGAGAAAGATATTGCACGTGAAATTAAATCCAGCAGGAGAGCTGGTAAAATGTCCAGTGCAGTATACTATTCAAATGTGTTCTTTGGAGAGAGGTTTGCTGAAACAGAACAGAAATATCCGAACTAGGACAAAAGAATAGGAGGAAAAGCTTGTCAAGTCACAAAGTTCAGCTGTTTTTTTGTACTTCCTCATGCATTAATGTTAGCCAGTGTGCTAATATTAGCTTTAGATGTTCCAAAATAGTATATGTCAGCTAGTGAACTAGCATCAGCAGCTGTGTTATTATCAGCTGCATAGAAATGAGCTTGTCTCTGCTCTTCATGTTCATATGATTATTCATGCAGATGGTCCTACAGATGTGGTTGAGCTCTGCACTGATTTTCAGATCGTCAAACCTTTGTTTCTCAGCTTTAATTGCTGTTCCTTAAAGTGTTGAGCTTAATATTTCTCATTTGTCAGCCGTGCTCTGTGTTGAAATTGGACTTAGCCAGCTCGATAAACAGTCTGCAAGCGTTTTCAATTTAAAATCACTATTAACGTAAAACAAACAGTTTATTTAGACTCAAAGACCAAATAAGATTTAGGCATCCATGATGTTGCATTTGTTAAGTATATCTTTTAGTAAAACGTTTCAGGTTGTAGTAAATTGATCTTCAAAGGTGACTAAAAATGTTTACAAAAGTTAATGTGGTGGGCTTGCTAGCTTGTTTACATTAAAAAGAGTTTAAGACTTTGAAGTTGGGATGGCCAAATAATGTAAAACAACATTTGTTTGGTCTTAAACAAAGCATGTTTAAGAGTGTTAAGTTGGGATTGCCTAAACATGTCATATAAAGTTTGTTTGGTCTCTTGAGCTTAAACAATTCAAGAGATAATGTTTTGTTGTTAATAAACACCAACTATGCAAATTGAGCTAATTTATACAGTCAATAAATGTTTCCGCATTTTCAGTAGGGATTGCCAAAACATGTCAAATAAAGTTTGTTTGGTCCCTCTAGCTTAAACAGTTCAAGAGATGCAGTTTTAGGGTTAAATAACACTCTGCAAAATATGCTAATTAAAATAGTATAACGTTCATAAACATTAGTCAGAAATTAAATTTAGGATAGCCTTAAAACTTTAAAGTTGGTATTATAGGTTGATTGGGCACGACAGTTTTGAATTTATTTCTCTGTATCCTTGTGGCTTTCATTTAAACCCATGTTAACGTATGCAAATGTTAAATGCTTATAATTACAAAAGTATGCAGTACAAAAAAAGTAATACCAGTCTGAACATATCAACGGTAGTTCGGAGTTGAACGCCTAAACCTTGTAGGAGGATATACATGTAGTTGCCAAATTTTCAAATGTGGAATATGAATCAGAAGACCAGCTGTTGTCCCTATTGTTGGTTGACTCCTAAGGCAACGATTCCTCCAGTGTATTTATCGTTTTAAAATGTATATAATTTCCTAAAACCACGTCTGTAGGTACACTAATGATCCCCTGTAGCTCACTTAATAAGAGCAAGGTGTTTGTAAATCCAGTGCTGTGGGGTGAAGTAGGAAAAAATAGGAAAATTGATTCGCTCACTACAGTAAATTGCTCTGGATTAGTGTCCATGGCTTTCCATGAGGTGTTGAGTGTTCCTGAGTGATCCGGTTTCGGTCCTCACTTATATTTGCTTGAAATTCAGAGAGAAGACTGAAATATTGCTGTCCATTAATGATTCCTACAAAATGCAATGACTTTGTCCCTTATTTTTCTCAGAATTATTCAATTTCACTATGGGAAAAGTACTTAGTATTTAGAGTATTATTTAAAAGGATTTACCGCCGTGATTGTTCCCAAATGTGGTTCTATCAAGTATTAACTCTAGGGTGTGAAGACATACCATAATAGTATGCCGTGGGTGAAAAAGTGTATTCTGAGGGTGTGTACTTTTACTAGCCACTGCACTGTTGACTCCTGACAAGTATGCTTCGAATAAGTGCAAACTTAATTTAAGTGCAATGATGTTTTCCAGTCCAAATTCGAGTACATGCTATTGAAATCCCCATGAGAAACGCATGCCACATGAAGAACATGAGTCTTTTGTACTTCACTGGAGTGAATTGTACTCTGCCAGTTCATTTCTCATCGGAAAAGTATTACACTGGGGATGCGAAGTCCTCCTGCCAATGAAGTCCTTTAAGCCAGCCATAAGCCCCCACTGCAACGCTACAGGCCATTTTCTATCAATGCAGCCTTTGACAAAGCAACGCGAGGAATACAGCCGAGATGAAATGAAAAAAGTTGTAGGAACTAAAGAAGAAGAGGCTACAGGCTTCTCTGGAAAAGCTACCGATCGATCAATGGAGAGACTTTAGGAAGTTCTTTATTAACGTCTGAGAGGATATCTATCCCTGCTTGCCTTTCTATGGACCAACACATTTAAAGGCAACAACTTATTTTTAACTTTCCCGATTCCCCACCAATCTGCCAATCTGTATTCCAATCAAAATGAGGTTGAGGTGTTCAGCAGGTCGTTGGGGGGGGTGCTCTTTTTATTGTGATGAAATTGGTTGTCATCTACTTGTCTTCTAAACCAAAGATTCCTTTGTAAATTGGGACTTTTGAGATTGAAGGAGATTTCAGATGGATTATCATGTGAGCGGAGTGACTTTACCTGGGCAATATGTCCCAGATTATCCTACCTTTAGCTCTTTCTCTCTCTCTCAAGAATACTGAAATAACTGTAATGATTTGGATACGTGTTTTAATAAAAAAAAAAAAATTGTTGCAAAAAATCTGAAACAATGCCAGAGGAAGAGGGGACTCGGATGCATGTGGGAATATCTTTGGTTTGCCTCCAGGACAGAAACTGAGCAACCACTTTCTAATGTCGAAGGAGTTAAAGAATTGTGACTTTTTCACATGTTGAAAAGGACGACCCTGAGGGAAAAAGTTTAACATGTCAAATGAAAATAAATCTGCCAGAATTTGCCTCTCAAAGTTCAAAATAAACCCTCTGCTTTCTGAAAGACTAGGAAGGAAAAGCCATAAAAGTTTTCTGGAAATACTTTACCGTAGACTGTCGAAACAACATATGCAAAAACCCACCATTGAAATTCACATTCAAATGCACGCCTTCCTAAATTCCCACCCAAACTAAAGTCCCGTCACACCCGTACAACATCTGAAAAACAGACAGTCAACACAATTTTTCAAGGTGTTGTTGTCGAGCCCTGGCGGCCAAACAGCAATTGTAATGCTAATTAAAAATCAAGGCTGCAAAGCACTAAAAATAGCAGGAGCTGCAAAAGAGGCCCATCAATTAAACTCACCCTCAGGGGACAGCTATAACATTTCACTGGAGCAATCCAGCGTGTTTCTGCTGGATGTGCAACACAACATTCAGCTAATGAAGTGCACATGCACTACAAGGCCGGAGACAAAGGCATCTACATGCTACAACTGTTAACACTGTCACTGTTTAAATAATATAAAATGCTGATTTGAGGATGCTATGAAATGAGTTAGGATTTAGGGCTATGCACCTCTATGGTTGCAAATATTTACAGAATTCTTGCAAATGTATGCAGGTCATAGAAAGTCGATACCAATCTATTGTAACTCTGTATGCTGCATATGACATCAGATATGAAGTTGTCTTCCATATCGAAGCTATTGTAAGACGCGTTTATTAACTGTAAGTCCCCCTGGAAAAGAACATCTGCTAAATTACTAAAATGTCAGATGCTAATATTTTATGTTCTGATGAATAAAAAATATAGCTGTAACAAATGAAGAATTTCCTCATTAAACATGTAGTTACTGTATTTATTACAATTCCCTTTGTAAAACATACTCGTAATATTTATCTAAAAGCGAAACTCTGGTGTTGTGAAGTAAATAAAACATGAATATTTGTCTCTTTAAAATAAAATTAGCTTGTAATTAGTTCAAACATCCTTGTCTTTGCATTGCTAATGTCAGGATAAGATTACAGGCTTGAAATGTGGACTTATGCACCGGTCCCTCCACATCGCCTTCCAATGGATGGGGTTTATTTTCTGGAAAACAAAACTCGGGACCTCATTGGACAGGGAGCCATGTAACTAGAGAGGATGATGTCATTAGTTGAATGATGGTCTGGATGTCACAGCTGGGCTGTCTGATAGTCTCAGCATCCATCCCACGATGCCCATTCAGCATTCATGCTCCATTAAACTGTAAACAATGCAATTGTGAGACCCAGAGGTCTCAAAATGGCCGCCGGTCAATCCTGTTCATCATCCTGTTCTCAGGCTATAACAGTGACAAAGGGATGTTAGTCACTGTCAGAGGATGTTTTGTCTCCATAGTTTACAGTTAACAGTGTGGAAGGAGTGAACAAGAAAAACCAAAAGTCCTCTAGAAATCCACTACAATGTCAATATGGCAGTTCAGTGGAGAAGAAGGGAAGGAGACGAGGTGCGAGCGAAAGACACTTTTTCCCCAACCTTCCTCCAAGTGCCAGTCTTTCTAACCGTCTCGTATTCCACAGCCCCTGCTCACGTCAGAACTAATAAACAGGTACAAGAGCAGAAAGCCACATAGACACCCAGGGACCAGGAGCTGACAGGGAGGGAAACAGAGAGGGAGAGAGAGGCAGAAAGGGGAGAGAGAGTTAGAAAGGAAGGGAGAAAGAGTAAGAGGAGAGAGAGGGGTTGTGTAAGAAAGAAGGAAAGGTAGACAGAGACAGATAGCAGTAAGGGAGATTAGAGAGGGAAGTAGAGAGGGAGCAGAGGACGAGCTTGGGCCGTGGTGCCGCTAAACCACCAGTCACAAAGACAGACCGGGGCGCGCCGTGGAAGACTGACAGGAGTGACTGGCAGACGGCGGAGAGGCTTTAGATGTCAGATGAAAGCAGTTCCTCTCCCTTTGTTAACCCCTGCCTGGCCAAGGAGAGAAGAGCACAGGCTGGGGGTCGAAGAGGGGCGGGGACCGACGATCCGACGGGCTGGGAGGAGGGATGGAGGTAACAACGGTGGGCAGCGCTGTGTTCTGCCAGAGAGAGCGTGGCGGAAGAAAGAAGAAAAACGCAGGCGAAAAGGTTTACCACCGGCAATTATGTCATGGAAGGGAATGTGTCGGTTTTAAGTGCTCCCATTATGGAATGGTGGGTCCGGGGAGGTTCTGTATGTCTGGGAGCCAGATGACGATTTCTTGTTTAGGGTTCAGAATAGAGCGACCGTTCTCCATTTAACTGCGCCTCTGAGGAGATGGGTTGGAGTTGCAGTGGATGGCCTAGACATCTCCAATCAGACCTCACTATTTCAAATGGCTAGGTTCACTAGACTGGAAGCTAACTGGGTAATGCTGTTCACATGGCTGTCCACTGCACGTTTCCTCCCACACAGAGAGGATGTATAGCTAGAGCCCCGATTCCAACGGCTGCAGTGTCGAACAAAGGTGAACTGCGACACGGGTTCATATTGAGTCTTTGCACCGAATTAGAGGTGATAACTGACGGCATTAACAAATGTGCCCCCGGAAGGCTGTTGTTTAGCTTACATACACTGTCACCTCACCTGTTAACACCTCCAATACGGCGCAAATAAGCGGGAACGTTCATGCTGGTGAAGCGAAACAGCCCTCGAAGGGACGGAAGTGCGCCAAAACGGCGCAATAAAACCAACAGCGTATCGCCGTTCAGTTTGACAGATGGCCACGGACTCTCCCGGTTAATGAGGTCCGGATGGAAACTAGAGCACGAGTGCACAGAAACGCCTGCCACCGGAGCGGCTTTTTAATCAACGACCAGGTTTCAAGGAAAGCATCGCCGACCGTGTCTGTGTGTCACAATATTTATCATCGACTGACGTTTCATGGAATTGCGCAACAAACCTTTTTACACATTGGAATAAAAAAGAAAAACATCTTAAACGGGCATCATTACCCGTGGTTGAAATGAGGCGGAGTGCTGAATGGGATGTGATTGCGCCGGAAGAACAACGAAACGACAAGCGTAACTTGCCATCGGCGGTACTTACAGTAGACGTCCACCCGTATGGACTTGATAGCAGGGGAGCCCAGGCCGTTCTCAGCCTTGCAGTAGTATCGCCCCCCCTGGTGTCTCTGGATCTTCGAAATGTGCAGTGTGTCATTGAACACGCTCGAGTCCTGGAAGCGGTCCGACACGCTGCCTGCTGTCTTGGTCCACCGGATCTGGGCACCGAACAAAAGAACAGGTGGTTGGTGAGAATATTTGCTTGACATGAAACCTTGGCTTCTTTTAAAACCACTGATGGATTTATTCAAATGTTAATGGGGGTATTTGCAACAAAAGAACCTAATGTAAAAAAAGAAAGAGCAACGAAAAGAATGTCGCCGTTTCCTGTAAAAAAAAAACAAATTGAACTTGAGAAACAACGTTTGGGAGACATCTTGGTTTCCATCAGGTAACAGGGCGTTGTTAACCTCCATTAAGACCTGGAAAAGTGATGCTCTACTCTAATCAATTTCATCTTCTCATTACAACCACACCTTATCACCTAACACATCGTGTCTGAATCTTATCGTCCTCAAAAGAGATCTGATGTATTTATCGATGAGACCCTCACCTCCAGCTTCTCCGCCTTTCACTAACGGGAGTAACAACTAGTCCGCTGGCTGTCATCCTGATCCTCTTGTCTGCTACTCGGAAGCGTAATTGATCAGTCCTCTCTAACTGTCTTTCTCCCCCTGTCTCTCTCTCTCTCCATCATATCCGTATTAAATCCTGGATTGGTGTTGCAGGGCAATGCCACAAGGCTGTCAGAGAACCACTGAACATGCGGGTTAATTCATCTCTCTTCATAAACTACTGGATTAGACTACAGATAGACAGGCTTTGCTAAGCAAACACACACACACACACACACACAACATGGCCTTGCATTTCCTCACTATCACCGTGTTGGCTAGCGATGGCATCATATTGGTCACTGATAGCACCCTATTTGATGGAGATAAAATCGGATGGAATGAGGATATTATCAACGGTGGATAATAGGCTGGGGATTGGGTGGTGTCGGAGAGATAGCTCTTCTGTTGTATTGGATGTGGGTTTATCCCATGCTCAGCTTTCACCCTCGGCTATGGCTGCAGTCAAAGGGCTCTTTCCGTCATTTTAGTGACAGATAAACAGACGGAGAAGGGAAAGAGAGAGTGGAGAGAAGAGAGAGATGGAGATAAACAGAAAGAAGAGAGATAAACAGACAGAGAGACAGAGAGGGGAGAGGGAAGAAAGAGTATGACAAACACAGAAATACTAGGAGAGAGAGAGAGAGTCAACACAACATATCGTATAATAATCACCCACCTTTTGTGTGCGTGGGTGTTTATCATACAAGCTAGTGGCTAGACGCAGAGAGAAAGAAGCGATTTCACTGCTTTGGAAAGATGGGGTACAAAAAAAGAAAAGCCTTCAATTGGCTCGGCTTGTTTCAAAATGAGCTAAGTAGATAGAAAAGAGAAAAGACTGAACCAAAAAATAATAAAACCTTAAACTGTAGCCAGAAATCGATGGTGAAGCCTAAGTCACTAAACTCTGAGTACATTTGTCCCCTATTATTCCAGTTAGAGACAGCATGAGTTCATCAAAATAACCTCTCCTCACAAGTTAAATAAGTTATGTGCATAAATAGGATCAAGCCAAGTTTTCTCTCTAAATACATATTCCGCTATCCATTTTTCCTTCCGCTCCTCCACTTCTCCAGATCCCAACATCTTCCGAACACAAAGAGACAGAGAGAGGGAGCTTGCTTATGACGACTTCAGCAGAATTCAATATTCCACCAGCTTAGATCCTCGCCTTCGTTTCCTCTCCTCTGCCTTTTGAATAGAGAGCTTTAGAGTTTTCGCAAAGTGCCAATATCAATAACCGTTTTGTTCGAAGGACACTAAGAAGCGGGTATTCAGATAACCTTCTTGGTTTTCAAAGGGGAATGTGCTGCTGTTTTGTTTCACATGGCGGTAGACCACAGTTTCTGAGTGATGGGAAGGCTTTGGAAGGTATTCCTGGAGCAACCATTTTGCACTACTCTCTACGCCTCCTTTCGTCTGGGTGATGGAGAACTTATGTTTGGGGAGATGATATGTATACTCACCGGGGGATTCTGGGAGAGTACGCCTGAGAGTAAAGTTTGACCCACTTCTCTCTTCTATTCGAGCCCTAAGACAAACACTTTAGATCTGAGAGGAGTGAATGGGTATTCACATTATAATACATGTTATTCAGTCTGGCCCTCTGGCATACTTGGATTCAATTTTGCGTATCCACATGTAGTTCTTCAGAATAATGTGTTATGGGTAGTGTCTGGGTTAAGGGCTAAGGGTTAACTAAGACAGAGCGAAGTCTAAGGCCAAACTGCTCTAAATCATCATTCTATACACACCGATGTCTGTATACTGTTCCAGTCTGATTCTAATGCTTGTTTTGTGGGTCAAGACGCTAAAACCATTACAAATAAGCCCAAGTCTGGTTTACATTTTATTTCCATAACTTGAGAGTACAGTTCAAAAGGTCATGCGGGTGTGAAATGGCTCTGTCCTCCGAGAACCATTCTTTCCGACTACAAATCAGAGAGACCGGAGGTCACGAGGTCAACTGTTCCATCTCCACCATTAGAATGCAGCAGTAGAAAACATAAAACTGTTTTGTTTCTGGACGGGAAAGAAACTTAAAGGGAAAGTAATTACAGCGATAAAGCTATTCTCCCAGTCAGTTAGTCAGTCAAGTTGACATTCTGAAACAAAGATCTGCATTCGCTCGTGTGGAAGGTTCCTTTACTAACTCCCTGCAGTGCTGGACAGCACATAATGACAGCCTGAGCTAATTGTTATGTACAGCGGCTATAGTGGCTGTTCTGATGTGTGGTATCATATGCCGGAACACGTGCCCTCAGTAAATCTCCCACACTGCCACATTGCGCCGGCCTTTATGTCCTAACGGTGGAATGGTTTCTAATTGCTCGCCATCTTTAAGCTCTGGAGGGGGTCCGGGGAAAGGGGTCAGATGAGGTCTGTGCAACCAAGAGTGGCCCAGTAAGACAGTAGAAAGCCCAGAGAAAAACAGACTTGGCGTCCTATCAAAGGCAGTCTGGGGATAAAGAGAGAAACAGGATTTCCCAAAGTCTTTTCAAGACGCCGAAAAAGAGGTCTTTTATTTCCATGTTTACTGCACACTGGGAATACTGTTCGTTTCAACTACGACTCCTAGATCTGAATCAGAAAACACACAGCCGCAGAATCAACAGGTATCAAGTCGTAAAAACCACGAGAGACGAACTATCAAACCATCCAACCATCCAAGCGATACAGTTTCATGGAGGGTGAAATATCGGAATGTCAAACAGCAAAGACTACACAGACACTATGCCATGCAGATACCGAAATGGAGGTTTCTCTGCAAAGCCGTCAGCCAGTGATAATTCACAGGCCTCTGTAGCATCGCCCAGGGAGACCAGGCTAACCCCCGCATGAAGTGCAGCATCTGCTACATCATCGACATTTTTACATTCAAAGAATTTCAGCAGACACTTATCCAGAAAGACATACAGCAGTGAATGCATGTACTGAAATGTTATGCCCACTGACCCCCACCCCCCGCACGGGAATTGAACCCACACAACCCTTGCATTTTCAGTGCCGTGCTCTTCCAGCCGAGCTCCACTGTATACTTCCATCGGTATACCGCACAGAATAATATGTGGGTAGCTAGAGCCACAGTCTCCACTCCAGAACCCAATCGACAGCACCTCAACAGGAGCTACATCATATTTTTCCACGGCCTTTGGCCCCCTGGCGCTGACGCTATAGCCTGCTAGAAGCTCATAGCTGTTTCCCGCTAATTCATATCCCCTGACCCTCTCCCCTACCTGTCTGAACTTGAGCCAGCACATAATTGAAACAAAAATGGGTTTTTTGGGGTGTCTGCTTTGTGGTGTAGCTGGTGTGAGCGCGCGCGTGCGTGCGCGTGCGGGCGAGTGTGTTTGCTCATGAGTGTAGCTGGCGTATAGTCAGACGGTGCTCTCAGACACAGTTTGTACAGTGGAGGCAGGTTGGAGCTCTGGTCAGAATAATCCACAGTGAAGAGAAAAGTAAGGCTCTTTCATGAGAGTCACATGTCCCAGTGGCCCCTGGCTTGTTGCTCCGTTGTTCCATCCATTATTTTACAGGTGCTGCGGGAAAACGGTCCAATCTAGACCAAAACCTAATCTTTTTCCTCATAGATTGGACTGATTTGGTAAACCCCAAAAGTTGCTTTTTCAGGATTTCCATCAATATAATTTCAAATTCCTTCTAGAAACTTTAATGTGATCCATCAATTAATAAAATATTTTAAAAAATGCTATCCAATTTGTGATTATGGCCCTGCAGCAACGCCAAGCTGATTCAGTAATGGTCGATGTCGTGATGTGTCTTCCCAAGCGCATTCAGTTCCTAATTTTGACACAAGTCTTTGACATAAGTTGGATTCCTCTGGGCAAAGCAACTATTTGTATTGCTGCCAAAAAGAACGTTGTGCATAATTAATAAACTGAAAATGAATATCATGAATCTCTTCAGATCAGTGGTTGTCAACTCCAGGCGTCTGGAACCAAAGTACTGCTGGTTTTCATTCCAACCCTCTAATCAGGCACTGATTTAGACCTGAGATAGCTGGTAAATGCAATTAACTACAAGACACAGCAGAAAACTGGGAGTACTTAGTGTCTCTAAGCTTGGAGTTGAAAACCTCTGCTTTAGAGTACATGAGTTACTTTCTGTCTTTTTTCTAATAGTAAGGCCTTCTAAGACGTATTCCTCACAGGAGCAACTGAAACTGATGCTCTGGGTGTTGATACACAATATCACGCTGAACAAACACTGGACGTGATGCAGAATATGGGACTGTAAAAATGAAAATATTTCTGATGTACTTTATAGAGAATAGGGTGCCATTTTATTTTGCAATAAAAGCCAACCTGTTGTCTGAGAGAGGTTGTCAACAAGTGCAATGTTCTAATCATGTTCCGCCGCATGTTCCATCTAACATTACTTTAGCTGTCCACATCCGTGTCCTTTATTTCTCAGAAGGCCATTTCTGTTGAAGAGTACATCTAAAAATAGTGCTATATCCGAACGGTAGCAGTGCAAAGGAAGGCTACTGGAATGTTCCATTATAGTCGGTCTATAGAGTACTATCAGAACCTTAGACAGGCCGGCAGTGAGACAGACAGACAGAGAGAAATAGATGAGGTAGAAACTGAGATACATTTCTTGTGTCCCTCTCAAAAACATGACAACGTAAGGGAATCATTGTTTACAAAAAGTAAAACCTTAGACAGATACAAGTCAGCAGTCTGTACAGGGCTGGGCAGATAGACTTATTGTTTGTGTTTTAATTTGTACATACTTTCTAAATTTGAATTTCTATCTTTCTCTTACTTCTTGCAAATGCCAGTGTTTTTAATATTTATTTTACCATTATTTACTGGGCAAGTTGATTAATAACGAGTTCATATTTACACCACTGAGGGGAAGGTTACAACAGGGAAGAACCAATTCAGGTCAACTGCCTTGCTCAGGGACAGAACAACATAGTGTTTCCCTTGGCGGCTGGGGGATTAGAATGAGGAAGCTTTCAGACAGTAGTAAGATGCCCTAACCACTAGGCCACCTTGACACCCTAATGTTACTTGTTCATTTCTAAATGCTTCCTTTGCCAATAAAGCCAACTCATCTTTTGAATTGAAATCAAGTGAAAAAGAAGAGTAAGTGGACGAGAGACAAACAGGGAAAGAGAGACAGTGAGAGTTGAATTAAGTGAACTGAATTGAGAGTACAGTGGGAGAGAGACAGAGAGAGCTTGACCATTGTGACTGACTCTAATTTAAAAAAAAAACAGAAAAGGAACGGCAAGCCTAGTTCAGACGGCCCACAATTAAAAGTGATGAATGCTCCCTGCATTCGAACAGGGACTCCCACGTGAGAGGCTGTGTCTTTAAACACTAAGCCAACGGAGATACACATTTGAACATTTCGCTAGTCACTATTAAGCTTTGTGTTAAACTGACTAACGCTCTAATTAGGTGTACCTCCACCACAAATAGCGTCTATGAACTGCATGGCTTTTGTCACTGGCCGTTTTAACAGCTTATTAGCCAGCAATAGGCTTACTAGTATCTACCAACATACTAATTGGAATAGTCATAAGAATTGAGCAATTGCTAGCGAGACTGAACTTTACACTGCCAAAGCTATTTCATTTCACGTTTTTCTATCATTCGTGAATCACATTGATACAATAACTATCAATATAGGTGACGATAACTGACTTTTTCGTCAAGTGAAAAGACAAGAGAATCGTGGAAACCCCTACTCTTTTGTGATCTAGACTATATTACCCCAAAAAAAGCATTCACGGATGCGTACTTGAAAACCCACCAGAAATACAGTGAGGGAAAAAAGTATTTGATCCCCTGCTGATTCTGTACGTTTGCCCACTGACAAAGAAATGATCAGGCTATAATTTTATTGGTAGGTTTATTTGTACAGTGAAAGACAGAATAACAACAAAAAAATCCAGAAAAACACGTCAAAAATGTTATAAATTGATTCGCATTTTAATGAGTGAAATAAGTATCTGATCCCCTCTCGATCAGAAAGATTTCTGGCTCCCAGGTATCTTTTATACAGGTAACGAGCTGAGATTAGGAGCACACTTAAAGGGAGTGCTTCTAATCTCAGCTTGTTACCTGTATAAAAGGTACCTGTCCACAGAAGCAATCAATCGATCAGATTCCAAACTCTCCACCATGGCCAAGACCAAAGAGCTGTCCAAGGATGTCAGGGACAAGATTGTAGACCTACACAAGGCTGGAATGGGCTACAAGACCAAAGCCAAGCAGTTTGGTGAGAAGGTGACAACAGTTGGTGTGATTATTCGCAAATGGAAGAAACACAAAAGAACTGTCAATCTCCCTCAGTCTGGGGCTCCATGCAAGATCTCACCTCGTGGAGTTGCAATGATCATGAGAACGGTGAGGAATCAGCCCAGAACTACATGGGAGGATCTTGTCAATGATCTCAAGGCAGCTGGGCCCATAGTCACCAAGAAAACAATTGGTACCACACTACGCCGTGAAGGACTGAAATCCTGCAGCGCCTGCAAGGTCCCCCTGCTCAAGAAAGCACATGCACAGGCCCGTCTGAAGTTTGCCAATGAACATCTGAATGATTCAGAGGAGAACTAGGTGAAAGTGTTGTGGTCAGATGAGACCAAATTCGAGCTCTTTGGCATGAACTCAACCTGCTGTGTTTGGAGGAGGAGGAATGCTGCCTATGACCCCAAGAACACCATCCCCACCGTCAAACATGGAGGTGGAAACATTATGCTTTGGGGGTGTTTTTCTGCTAAGGGGACAGGACAACTTCACCGCATCAAAGGGACGATGGACGGGGTCATGTACCGTCAAATCTTGGGTGAGAACCTCCTTCCCTCAGCCAGGGCATTGAAAATGGGTCGTGGATGGGTATTCCAGCATGACAATGACCTAAAACACATGGCCAAGGCAACAAAGGAGTGGCTCAAGAAGAAGCACATTAAGGTCCAGACCTTCATCCCATAGAAAATCTGTGGAGGGAGCTGAAGGTTCGAGTTGCCAAACGTCAGCCTCAAAACCTTAAAGACTTGGAGAAGATCTGCAAAGAGGAGTGGGACAAAATCCCTCCTGAGATGTGAGTAAACCTGGTGGCCAACTACAAGAAACGTCTGCCCTCTGTAATTGCCAACAAGGGTTTTTTGCCACCAAGTACTAAGTCATGTTTTGCAGAGAGGTCGAATACTTATTTCACTCATTAAAATGCAAATCAATTTATAACATTTTTCAATTTATAACATTGATTTTTTGGTTGTTATTCTGTCTCTCACTGTTCAAATAAACCTACCATTAAAATTATAGACTGATCATTTCTTTGTCAGAGGGCAAACGTACAAAATCAGCAGGAGATCAAATATTTTTTCCCTCACTGTAGTTGCAATATAACCGTAAACAGTTTTAGTTTAGGCTTACTATAACGTAGCTATTGAAGGTTATAACCAGCAAAGTTTTCGTCTATCCTGACGCAAAAAGCATGCATGGATGCATACTTGAAAACCCACCAGAAATAGTCGCAATATAACCGGAATTAGTTTTATTTTAGGCTTATTATAACGTAGCTACTGAAGGTTGTAGCCAGCAAAATTTTTGTTTATCCGGAACAAATCCTAATGCATAATATGTTTTAACTGTGACGAGATTCGACGCAGGACCTGTTGTTTTGTAGCTCGCCTCTCTAACCACTACGCTATTTAACAAGGCACAGTCGGCCAGTCACTCAGTCAGTAAGAGACATTCGCTCTTCTTGGCCGGCTCCGCTTACGCGGTCTGGCAAAAACTTTGACTATGTACAGCCTCAGTTCTACTTTTGTTATTTATTATTTATTCTAACTTTCTAATTTTCCATTTGTTTTGGTAACGTAAACATGTGTCCTATGATGTTAAAGCCCTTTAAATTGGAATTGATTTGATAATAGAGGACAGAGAGTGAGAGAGAGAAAGTGAGAGATAGAGATAGGACAGAGAGTGAAAGGGAGAGATGGAGATAGAGATAGGACAGAGAGTGGAGGAGAGAGATGGAGACAGAGATAGGACAGAGAGTGAGAGAGAAAGTGAGAGATAGAACAGAGAGTGAGAGAGAGATGGAGATAAAGAAAGGACAGAGTGAGAGAGAGAAAGTGAAAGATAGGACAGAGAGTGAGAGATGCAGATAGAGATAGGACAGAGGGAGAAAGATGAAGTGGGTAAGAGAGACTAAAGTATTGGACTGGCCTCCCCTGAGATTTTAATCAAAACTTCTGGCTTCAAGCAGTGTCTATCCATCTCTTTTCTCCTTGAGCTCAGGCTTACAAGTACTTCACATTACTATTTGACCCCCAGTAAGGAACCTGAAGCTTTTACCTGCGTTAGCGAAGATCCTGCCTGCCTGCCTTCCAACAGGTCCAAAACTCAGGGGCATTTCATAATAGCAAGCTGAGCAGTGTCATGTTGTAAATACCATTCTGTAAGTACAGATGAGTGACAGGGACATGCATTCATCTGACAAATAAATGGACTTGAAGAGAAAAAGTTAAGGGTAGTGTGTGTGTGTGTGGGCACGCGCGTGTGTGTGTTTTATTATTAGACCGTCTTTATTTTCCTGGTGGGGAGGCGGGGCAGGACGGAGAGCGCCACACTGAGAAAGAGCTGCCGCCTGGTTGGAGCCAGAGCCTCCATCAGTGGTAGTGCCTGAGGGGATTGTGGGTAATTTAAAAAGTGTTGCATATTGATAGACATGAAAAGAATTAATCGCTGGTGAAATTGCCAACGATGGCCCATTTTCGGTCATCACAATTGGCTCTGCACGCTTCCATCTGTTTCAGTAAGACCTTTGACCAGAACGCAGGTCTTTCGGACTTGTTGACAAGGGACATGTTGACTTTGTATTTATGTTATAATATGGAGGAAATTTTAAAAAATTGGATGCAGTGTAGTAATTTGAGCCAGTTTAAGAAAGCAGAAAAATAATTCAGCAGAAACAGGAATTCTGAATTGTTATGTAAATTACAATTAAAAGACATTTTTGTGTGGAAGTTACAGACATCGGAAGACTTTTAAATCCCATATACATTACAAGTTAGCATTTCTTGCAGGTATGGTAAATCTGTGCAATATGATAATAAAATCAAATTAAGATGCTGCATCTGTAGCTTCTCATCACTGTCCTGTGAAGTCCATATGGATCAGTGACTTTGTAAACAACATTATTTAATGGTGCTGTGGATTAAATTCCACATAGACTTAATTACATTTTGCATGTCAGTTAACAATAAGTTGCCTTTCATTAGCACTGCTAACTTCCGGAAGATAAGAATACTTTAGTGTCTGTATACTTTTTGTATAGCAGAAATAGTTTGTTTTGCTTTTAACCTAACACACATGCACCATTAGTTATTAAAAATAATTAATTGCAATTGCTTTACATACTGAAGGTTCCCCTTCCTCCTAATTAAAACTTTTGCAATCTTTTCTAAAAACTGCAGATAACCTTTGGTAAAGAGTAATTGCATACTCAGGGACACAGATCTGCTTCTCTCTTGGAGGAGGAACATTGAAATAGTCAAATTAGCATGCAGTTAGAGAAATGACAGAACTTAGAGAAAGAGAAGAAGAAGATGAAGAAAATAAGCACAGGCTATGATTATGAACTAGCTCTGAAAATTAATTTTTAATTCGAATGAAAATATGAACCATCATTATCAACTTAAAACGTTATAGTTGATTAAGGCAAACACGTTTGTTTTACAAACGGCCCTGAAACCAGTCCACTAGAACCAACCACCCTCTGAAAAACGGAGTCCCTGCACCTCCACCTCAGAGCTACTGGAGACCCAGTCTGCACCACTCCAGTCCAGGGTGACAGCCCCCCGTTCATCCCCTGTCATTGGATAATGACTCAATTTCAAAGGATATCCAGTCTGTCCTGCTAATGCCATGTAGTCTTTTGATTTCTATCTCTTTCTCCTTCTCTCGATTTTTCTCGCTGTCTGTCCTTAACATCTCTCTCTCCCTGCGCGCCCCCCCCCTTTTTCTCTCTCTCTCGCTCTCGAATCACACTTTCATCACAATTTTTAATTAGCAGGGGAAAGTCAAGATGGAGACAAGAAGTAGTTGTCGCCATGGATGAGAGCAGAAGATGAATGGCGTGTCGCGGCCTCTCATTAAGTTCCCCTCACCTTTTCGGCGCGGATATAAAAATCGATAGGCTCCTCTGCATCCGCACCAGCAGGACAGGAAGTGTACAAATGAACGGCGAACATATCGATCAGCGGGGAATTAAATATAAACAAATGGATAACAAATATAAACAAACGGATAACGCCGTCCGCAGATTCCACTGAGTCCCGTTTAATTTGACTAATCAAGCAAATTGGATGCACCGTCGGGCACGTGTAACGCAGCAGGTCAACATTTTAAATTGACACAAATTGACATAATTGTCTGATTTGATTCAGTGTCAAGTCTTTGTCAGGAAGCCAAGGACCCGCTCCGCCCTCTCCTCCTGCATTCCCGGGGAACGTCGACATCTTATTTCCCGGTTTTATTATTTATTGGTGTTGAGTTGCCAGACGTGGTTGCTGTTTTGTCTTCACACTTCTCATTAGATCTGCCAGCTTTCAATTATGAATATTCAGGTGCACAGAACAATGGGGAACGGCAATAATTGAGGGATAAAACGTATAAGCCGGTTTAGTGGGGAAACGTGTAGTGAAAGGTAATGGGTGCTGACAGAGAATCAAATACAGTATACACTGATGGGGGTGATAGATGAGCTAGAGTGAGGCAGAGAGAGAGATTTTCCTGTACTATACAAAGTTAACACAGCGTGTCATTTTAAAATCGAATAATTTCCGAAGAGGACTGGTCTAAACAGGGTATTGGCATATTCAGAAAGGGTTTGAGTGGAGGGAGCTGTGACATTCCGACTGGCCGTTCAGACTGCTTGGCGGGCAGACTGACCTGTGGCCGTGGGTGTCCCGTGACCAGACAAGTGAGTTCTAGGGTCTCTCCTTCCCGGATGGTGTACACCCTCTCCGTGTGTCGCTCCTCCTCCACGTTACACGCATGGCCCGAGTGTACGATGCGGACCGTAGGGGGAGCTGTGGAGGACAAACAGAACGGTTAATGTATCTCAACAGCTACGACAAGGAAAACTGCAACGTCCAATATAATTTACATATTTGGCATGTATAAGTATGAAATGTATCATTGGTTGTATAAGTATAATTCTTCTGCCTGAAGAACTGAGTAAAGAACTGTTCATTTTCATTCCATACGCTTCAGCTTGGCTTGTTGGATACAGTTTATTGGTTTACATGTGACACGAATAAACTTTGATTTTCAAAACATAGGTAAATCAACTGGACAAGTCACCCGTTTGAACACATTCAAGTCGCAACTCATTTGGAACCATTGTGCAGCTAGCCCTCTCAGGCAAGTTTCGCCACCCACTGACACTCCACAGCGCTCGCTCACAAGCTGTCACAGCTGTCCATCCTCATCTAATTACAGCACAGGTATTTTTCTCTCTTCCTTATGCTCCAACAGCCACGCTGATGGTGATGAGGACTGAAGCTACCTGGGGTTCAACCGAATGGAGAGAGGGAAAAAGAGAGAGAGAGAAAGAACAGAGAGGCCCGGGGGGATCCAAGGCCCATGCAGAGGTGGGGGCGACGTCAGGTCAGCGGCCCATGTCTTCTCTAGCTCAGCCAGGGAGAGACGATAGGCGAGCTTGGGGATGCGTGCTTGGCCTACTGGAGCGTGAATGATGAGGTGGCATGAAACCAACACCTAGAGTCCGATGAAAGGTCACATACGGTGGTGGTGTGTGTACACACTGAATGGTTTAGGCCGGGATATGTAAGGCAGTTTACCAGGGTTGTTCCCAAATACTCATGAGACTCACACCACAAAGCAAAGATTCACAATAATACATGGGATCTCGGCACTTTCAAGATTTGGTAATGTGCCCCAGCGACAGTGTGTACGTGTACACCATATTTGCGGTGCCTCCTTATGCTGACTCTAACGAGTTAACCCGCTAGACGCTAATGATGTGGTCATAACAGCTCGACTGTACACGCTCCCTCACTGTCTGTCTCCTGTCTCCATCTTCACAGCATGTTAGCTTGACAACATTATGCCCGCTAACTGTTGCGCAGATTGATTAACACTGAGACTGACGCTAACAGGGAATGCTAACCAGTCATCCACACGGACAGAGGCTACAGTGGGTCTATCCATTAGGCGATGAACCCGCCAGCAGTGTATTCCGGGGGGGGGGGGGGGGGGGGGGGGGG